>CAAKHB010001631.1:17461-31771 GCA_901007665.1 Aeoliscus strigatus | reverse complement strand
GAAGATTCATCAGCAGACTCATCTGCAGTGGTTGCAGGAGCCTCCCCCTCCTCCTCCCCCTCCTCCTCCTCTTCGTCCTCCTCCTCCTCCTCCTCCACCCCCTCCTCCTCCTCCTCCTCCTCCTCCTCCTCCTCCTCCTCCTCCTCCTCCTCCTCCTCCTCCCCTCCTCCTCCTCCTCCTCCACCTCCACCTCCTCCACCTCCACCTCCTCCACCCCATCTTTCACAGTTGTCTTTGCGGAGGTGATGATGAAACGTGTCAGCGTAGCATGGAGCAGGTTGGATGACAGTTGACGCTGGGACGTGTTGTTTTTCAGGGTGAGGTTCCTCCGACACGTCTTCTTTCACATGTGTACATATCTTATTAACCTGCCATGTTGTATCTTATTTCTTCGCCATGTGTCAGCCTGTCCTGCGGCGGCGTCACTGCACTTCTCTGTACAAACAAGGTATCGGTCATGTTCCATCAGTGGATCAGAGCTTCGTGACCGATGTGTGAGATGCGTCTGTCTGACGTCAGTCAGACTGATGAGTTGCTCAGTAAAGGCAGCGATGTCCAATCCCATCTTGTCTTTGAACCTTGAAACAGACAGTTTATCGTAGGGGACAGCACAATAACAAATGATAAATAATTACTTTCAGGTCAGCTGTTATACAGTTCATGATCATGTCTCACTGTGTTTTATTGGCTCATTTATGAGCAGATGAGAGCTAATGGTGGCAAACTGATGTTCGTTATTATGGACTGAATCAAGTCGGTTCAGGTTTCAGCTAACTCTTGTAACTATCGTCTTAATGTACAAACAACTATACGCTGCTGATGAATGAACTTTATCATCCTGTTCCTCATTACTCTGTGACGACATTAATATCTGTCGATCTAACTCTTATTTTTCCAGCTGACAGGCTCGTAGTTTGGGAGCTAATGACATTATTGTTATTGTGGATGTTATTCTAATATAAGAACATTTGTTTGCTCATATCATTTTTTTGGTCACACCTCTCAAATGCAGACGAACTAAGGAGGTTGTACTCAATCTCCCTGCAACACACATTTCTTTTCGGTCCCCACTGGTTTTTATGAGGTCTATTGTCGGTTTTTATTCACTGGCGCTCGACCCTCGAGCTGCAGTGTCCGCCGCTGGCGGTGGCGGCAGCAGCAGCACATGACACATATTCCTTGAAAGCTTGAACATTCTGTGTATTTACATAAAACACCGGCAGCATCTGACCGCAACAGCTCTGCTGCCACTTGTTTGATGTCAAATAGGACTTTCTGATAAAAGAAACACTGCCCTTTAAAACCCAATGTTGCATAAATACGAGTGACTTTATTTCGTATATATATTTTTTCAGAAAAAACAGAGGCACTGACATGCACGTGGATCATATAAACAACTGTAGACTGAAGCAGGAAGTGAACTCACATGACGCTCAGGTACGTGAAACGAGTACACGTTCCTCATTGGTTCCCTTCCTCCGAGTGTTGTCTGCGATCCACAGACGACAGATTACATCTTTGGCAGTTGCAACTGTCTGTCTGACATGTGACAACAGCGCCGAGACAACGGCAGAAAGTCACGCTCATGAGCCCCCAAGGCAAATAGGATTATTACGATTGTTGTGCTTTTGACAAAGTGATGCAAATCAAGCTCAAGTGATACTTTGGAAAGAGCTGTCGCAAATGTTTCTTTGCCACAGGCAGCTGTTCCCGACCCCCCCCACGACTCTCATGTCGGATCTGAAATAAACAAGTGTCTGACATGTGATGAGAGTTTATCTGCGGCGAGGATCAGCGGGTCTTTGTATCCCCGGTTAACCCCTCGTCATCAGGAACACATCCCGCTCCCGGAGCTGATTTGTGACACTGGATCCCCCTTTATTGGTGACGGTAAGTACCAATATGAAGTCGGGCATTCCGTAATGGCCCCCCTGGGGCAGGAAGCACTTTGGTGAAGGAGGCGATCATAAACTCCTGGGTATTAAAACACTTCAGCAGCTGCTCGTCTGACCGATGCTGCATTGATGCTTTGTGGGCTTCTGAAGGTTTTATTATCACTGAAGATTCAAATCATTATTCCATCACAATAATATCAAATATACCACAAGCTGCTTGTTCACCTCATTTACCATAAGAAAACAGCGTACTTTCCATGCTTATGCAAGCTTTTTTGTCTTCAGTCATAAGCATAAATCATCACACATGTAAATTTGACTGATTCAAATAATGAGGTCATGCAGATGAAATGAAGAGATGAAATATGAAAACAGAAGACTGAGGTAAAATAAAACAAAGTAATCTACATATAAAGGTAGCCTATAAACACATACAATGTTTGCAAATTTCGTGGAGAAATGGGGAAATTTCTCTTAATGCAGCTTGACTCAAACTGAACTATAATATCTTAATAAATTATGATGCTTTTACACAGTGTACACTGGGAATTTTCTCTGAATGTGCGGCTTTTTCATTTATAAACTGCTCATTAAGCTGTTTTTAATTTGTGTAATTGATTTTTGACAGTGTTTTCATTTTATTTTATCTATGTGTGTGTTTGTTTTGTACTCCAGGGGCCCACTGACGAAAGCAGGTTTAGGGAAAATCCTGAGTTTGTTAATCCTGAAATGGTGGAAAACTGTAAACTGACCAAATGTCTTTAGACTGTCACATGTTTGAATTCGGTTTCTCCATAACAGGATCAACAAACTACACCTGCTTTCTGGGACAGGTGCCTGTGTGGCTTTCCCCTGGGTACTCCAGTTCTTCCTCCATCGACAACATGCGGTGAGTTTTGCTGTAAACTGTCCGTCAGTGTGAATGGTCGTCTGATTGTGACGGCGAATGCTCAGCTGATTTTCATACAACACAAAGCAAACAAAGCGTTGCAGCTGCTTTCACTATCAGCTCTCAACTTTTTCAAAAAACAACAAGAAAAAACAACGACAAGATAAGGAGGAGATACTTTTTACTGAGTTCAAAGGTTTACAGCAGCACAGCCTGCTCCGTTCACGTTCTCTCTCTTTAAATCTTCCTCTTTAAGATTTCGGAGGCATCGGCACGTCTTATTTACATTTCTTCTCCACACGGCCTGCGTTTTTTCCCACAGCGTTTGCTAGTCATTCGTTTGCCTATCAGCACTTGCGCTGATAGAGAGCCAATGGCGCGTGACCAAACAACATGGATGCAGGTGTTGGTGCTGCACATCTGAGGAGACGTTTTCTTCAGGTTGTGATCAAAGACGAGGCCCTGACTGTTGGGGCGGGAGAAAAATTTTCCCATCTGCAAATCAACGAGCCGGTTTATCGCCCATGCTAAAATTGATAGGATGATGGCATTCGGCTAGTTTTCAGATAACGATCGCTGTCGTCCATCAAAATTTTAACACACGAGTGTGTAAAATAAAGCATGGTAACGCCAAAAGAGATCTGTATCGGCTCTCCATCACCGACGGGTGTGTTGTGTAGTTTTATCACAGTCAGCCTTTCTTCACCGTGAAGCACCACCAAAGCAGAGACGATGATCGTCGATCATTCACAATCCAAATACCTGCATGCCCGTAGTCTGGACCACAGTAACACAAAGTTCTCCGGCTTCACAAGACGGTAGATTATCTGTGGATGCATGTTCTGTAGCATGAAATCCAAAATAAAAGATGTCATCTTGAAACAATTCTGGGAGAAATAAGATCAGGTACGCAGAGGAGATGTGAACCCTCTTCTTTTCTTGTTGGACTAAACCAGTCACTTTGGAAATGTTTGTGTTGCTGTTTGTGTCATTTTGTCTGAGCCTTTACAGGAAGCACTTATTGAAAAACACGTTTTCACTCGGATTTTTCACTTTTCAAAATTCCATTTCCATTTTCTTATTTAAGTCAAAGTCAGTCAATAAAGGGTTTGTTGCTAGTTTAGGATAAAATATTCATATTTACATTTATATAGATGCAAATGTAGAATCAATTAATATTAATATTTCTCAGTGCTGCATACTCTTCAGCTTATAGCCTCACCTTCTTATAATAATGTCATGTTTTCAGGTTAAAAAAAGCATCATGAATTTCTGATGTCAGTGTCATTGAATGATATTGTATATATATACATACATACATATATATATATATAAGGGTACATAAAGTAGCAGATGTATAGGCGTTAACAAATTTGTGATGTGACGTGACTGACAGTTGAACCAAGTGGATACAAAGAGATGAAAACACAATGTCCTCCCACACATTTACAGGCAGGATGCAACAAAAGAAAAGTCTGCCTGGATTCATTCTGGGCACCAGAAGGAAAAAAAACATCACTTTCATACAAATTTATTCCAGTTAAATCCACGCATTGTGTCTTTTGACCTGCGAAGCACTAAATCAATGCTTACTCAGCGGGCTTGAATCAGTACAGCAGCTCCAGTTAAAAAGAGAACTTTGAATACAAAGAGCTCCGTTAAATATGATTTATAGGCAGCACCAACGGCGCTTTCTGTCGGGGGTGTGAATTAGAGAAAGATGGTACACATTTTGAACACACATGTTCACTGAGATCAAGTGCAGGAGTCAGTCGGCCGCCCACTGTGTGACGGATAGTTTGGTATTTCTACATGTGAGAGACCAACGCTTTATTGATGTGCGGGGAAGGTTTCGCTCTCTGGCGGAGGGAGACGGTGCCATATGCGGAGCTGTTCGGTCCTCTTTCACCATATGACAACCCCACCGGAGCTGACTGTTGAAATGTTCAGTGACAAGTTCTGTAGTTCAGCGACAAACTACCGTACCTGTATCAAGCTAGTTAACATACATCTGCTGTATCTAGATAGTTAGCTAGCAGCCTTTACTGCAGTGTTAACCAAATAAAAAGTAACAAAATCATAAATTCTTAGGGCTGCCAACCATCCCTTGACAAATGGAATCGTCCCGTATTTAGGGACACACTTTGTCCCATATGATGATTACATCAATAAATAATACATAAGTAATACAAGGATGAATAAAGAGATAAAGAGTACACATGATACTGTATGCACACATACTGTATATACAACCATTCAATCTTCTTTTTCTTATTTACTTCAACTGTAGACTACAGTCATTCCCTTTCCTCAGATAGTTCATGTTTACAACTTTTCTTCAGACTTTCTATTTGCACTTTCCTTATTGCACTGAATGTACATTATTACAGGAATGTTGTATTGTTTTCTTTAAGTTTACACAATTTTAAATTAAGCAGGACAGAGTTCTGTTACAGAAATATGCAAAACTTTTTATTCACATTTTTTTATCCGAAATGAATCCTGATGAAGGTCTTCGGGCTGAAACGACTGAGGCAGTGTGTGTGTGTGTGTGTGTGTGTGTGTGTTTTCTTCTTATTCTATGAAGTTAAACAGGACACGTTTCTGTTTAAGGGAGATATTCATTTTAACCTGTTAATGTTGGTATTTTGAGATAAAAAATAAATTGCGAAGTCATAGTTCATTTTCCATGTGTTCATATCACAAAAAAAAATCGATCTACTTCAATTCAGGTTCAAGTCAGTTAACGATAAAAAATTGTTTCACACTCTCAGAAAGAGCAGACGGGGAAGGGTGAAGGCAATCGGGTCAGTCAGCCCTGTCAGCGAGGTGTCCTTTACTTATTTTTCAGGGAGTTGGCAACTCAAATTCAAACAATCTAATACTACTCCAGTGCTCTAATACGCTAATACTTACTTTTTCCTGAGTACAGGAGTGCAATTTTACTTGTACTTGAGTAAAATGTCATTAAAGTAGTAATACTTCTGCCAGAGTATTTTATTACTTATAACCAAATGAATATTTTACTAATATAGATTCACCATTTTGAAATTTTAGTTAATGTACAGAAAGCAATGAACCATCCTATTAAAATATGTATCAAATGAGCAGGCCATGGTCAATTGTTCTAGTTTTATTTCATGTTGTTTCATACTTGGCTCTTGAGGCTCGACATGTTTTACTGCTGTTGGTGCTCAACTGTACATTCAGATAAACGACTGAACGGGTCCCAAGAGGATCATTTACAGTTTAACAGACGAACAAATGCGCATCAGCAAAAATATTCTGAGTTGGTGCTACTATAAACTGTACGATCTGCTCCACGACTTCCCGCCTTAATGACCTGCTGGTGTTCAGATGTATCGCTCAGCTCGGTTCAGGTTTGTTGGTGTGAAAGGTCACGAGGGAGGCGAGCGCCGCTCTCACGCCCGCACATATGGAATGTTTCTGCCGGTGTCGGAGGCTGGCGGGTTCATCCTCAGCTGTGTATGTGTCCATCCACTGGCCGCATCAGGTTACACGACCTGACGATGAGGGAATCGAAGGGGGGAGAGACAGAGAGCACCTGCCTCACCCCTCCGCCCCAACAACGAGGTGAAGTTCCGGTGAAAGGCCGCTATAAACCTGGACACGGGCACACGGGCCTGATCGACCTGATCCTGGGGGGGGGCAGTCGTCTCTGAAGTAGCTGCCAAGATCTCCACCTCCTCTGCAGACCTCTGTCATTAACCCTGACTCTGAACTACAATCAGAGAATGTGCACCTGAGTAAAACTTTTTGTTGCTCACAGTTTAAGAATCAGAAATATTTTACCGTCGTTACGCAAATGCAATAAAATGTGTGTGTCTTAGACAACAACAGAGGTATAGAGAGATTAAAAAGATCAGATAACATTTGACTAAGTTTATACATATATGTATATATATATATATATATATATATATATATATATATACACACACACATATTGTTTATGTATGTATGTATATTGTATCTTTGTACCTTATTTTATTTTCATATAATATTTCTAATTTTTACACTTTTCACCGTGGTTGATTGACTGATGATGTTAATACGATGTCAAAGGAGTTTGACAGTTTTGATGCTGCTGGAAATTCAAACACTGAAACATATGAACATTTGAAACACTTGAGAACATTCATTCAACCATTTAGAAAACAAATCACGTGTAATTACTTCATTGATTTATTGAAATAGTTGCAAGACCGCTACATTTTAAACATGGAACTAATTACATTTCCCAAGTAACTTCCCCTACGCAGTGTTTACTATGGATCTCTCCTCCCAGATCTCCTTTTACTAGAAATTTCTCAGCGACATGATGCGGTGCTGTCAGGAGCGACCCAGCAGGCGTCTTTGCTGGTGGAAAAAAAAAAGGAAAAAAGAAAAGAATTGTAGCTTCTCCGATGGAAAGAAGAGCACCTCTCTCCAGGGAGCGATCCGTCTTGTACTGGAGCTCTTGTGAAGTGCTTTTTAGTATCAGGTGCATCATCTTGAGAACACATCTGACATTCCAGGCTGAATTAGTCCGAAATTCCCACATAAAGAAAAAATAGTAGAACCAGGTGTCTGAGCGTTACGTCTGCATGCTGTGTAGAACTAAGCCGTTGTGCATGTCTCGGTAAGGGGAGGGTTTGGGTGAATCTGGAGGCCGCGCTCATCGTTAGAACTCTGCCTCAGATACTTTTACCTGCACTTGTGTTAGAAGAAGCTGCTGGCCGTCACACAACCAAGACGAATTCTTCATCTTTATAAGCAACACGAGAACCACTTTTCCAGAACATCTTCCAAATAAAGAGACGCTTCAAGGTGGATGTCAGTGTCAGAAGTCAGATTACACACACGAGTCGCATCGGCGATACCAGAGGATTTATTGTGATATTCTTCAGACGGATTCATTCCGTTGTGGCATGGAACTCTACCATGGTGATGTGATGAACTAAAGTGACTCAAGTCTTCACTCTGATTTATTCCCATTTTAAAAATTGGATCTTTCATTTGTTTACGGTCGTGACTTGTACACAACCTCAGTGCTCGTTCCACCTCCGCTCCTTACGTGTGTTTTTAGTTGTATCCTGGTTAGTAACTCACTGTGATGTCATTTCTGGGTTGTTTGTGTTCCAGTCTCATCACAACATAGCGGGTTGGACAAAGATGTTCAACACGTAGTCTTCCATGTACAACTCCTCCACGACAAATTCAGTTCTAAACTCTGGGTCCTCGGGGGTTGGAGTGAGCTACAGGTTGGATATCCACGCATCAAAGGGGGGGTGTGGGGGGGGGCGGTCCATTTGCAACTTCCTGTCTGAACCCGTTTGTGTCCAACTTCAAACGTGTCAGTGTCAGTTTGTCCACACAGAGACGACTTTGGGTGTCCTTCCTTTTCTTTGGGTTCCCCCACCATCGTACCACAGAGTAGGTGCAGGGTGCCAATTCTCGTTAGTGGATCAGCACGCGGACATCTTCAAGCGGGCGGATCCTGTTTCCAGTTGTTTCCAGGGCGTTATCTCTTTGTTAGCTGCCTGTCTGCTTTCTGTTTTCCTCCTCCACGTTGGTAATTGTCCACATGTTGTTGTTCTCGGAGGTATTTCACATGACTTATGGTTCCATCCTTAGACACCCCCCCCCCACACACACACACACACACACACAATGGTGTCCATATGGTTTGACTCGGTTACAGCGTGAGTGTGCTGAGATACTTGTTAAAATGTGGTATGCAGCGGCTGCACTTGCTGAGACTCTTCTTGAAGTTTTGTTTCCCCCCTCCAGGGGGTTCAGATACCGCCCCCCCTCACCAAGGGCCTTCCTGCAACCAGCTTGGAACTTATTATCTGACCGATGCACAAACCCTCTGTGCCGTTTGCGTATTGGTGAATCAGCAGCACGTCTTCGTATTGTGATGGAATGAATCACAGATAACAGCAAGTCATCGTGGCACAAGGGGGCATTGTGGTTATCACCCCCCCCCACACACACACACACACACACACACACCACCCAGGGCCCCGGGGCGCTTCTGAGTCCAGGTCCAAACACGTCAGGTGAATTGTCTGTCGGTGTGAATGTGAGTGTCTGTCTACGTGGGGCCTGGGATGGATCGGCGCCCCGTCCAGAATGTGACCCTGCCTCTCGCCAAATGTTGGATGCTGGGATTGAATGAGTGAATGAATGAATGAGTGAATGAATGAATGAATGAATGAATGAATGAATGAAGATGTGCTGTGATGTGCTCCAGGTGTATGAGGAGACTGGGGTTACCAAGCAGTCAAAACTTTCAAAACACAATACAACGGCAATGCAACCAGCAATTAGACAGCCCCTCTAATCCCTGCTCTGTACAAATGATTCTTCTAAAAAAGTCTGTATTGGATGACTAATATTCTATTTCTATACAATTCTTTGTTACTAATTTTAGCTTTGTAGAAGTGTAGCGTTTCATATATGTATAAATATCAAACAGCCGTTTCTGACGCATGTGTAAACGTGTAAACAACAGTCACTTTGTATTCCAGCACATCCAAGTCTCACACTACTGACAATAACATAGGTTGATACGGTTGCACTGGGTGTTTTGTATTTGTTCTGCAGATGCAACATGAAGAAGAAAGAGACAAGGACGCTAATTGAAACATAACATACTGTCATGAATTCAGGACTTGTTCCAGGTTGTAGGTGTCAGCTGTGAGTGTACCTTTCATTGCAGCCGTGGTTTCCTGTCAAGCACCATGTATTTTTCACACAGTCCACCCAGAGACGTTCTCATTTGAACCATATATCCACGAATGAGTCAATCGCATTTGACATTTGCTGCGCGAGAACATCTGAGTTTCTCATTTCTGCCGGACTTTGGCACAGTGAAGCCGCGGCCGGTCCGCAGAGACTAATTGTTTAGGCCTTACCCGTCCTCCTTTCTCTCACACTCAACCTCATCTGGAGAACAAACAGCTTGCGGGAATCTATTGGCTGCGCTGGCTTCGGTCGGCTCAGAGGAGCTGACACCCGGATCGAATCGCATTGTTCCGTAGGAAACGTTATTTATGAACCATTACCGCGTTTTTCTGTCTCTTCGCTCCCTCCCTTGCTTCACCTCGGCTCATAATAACCTAACAAAGTCATTCTTTGATGGCCACATTTCTCATGACTCCCGTAAAAAAAAAAAAAAAAAAAAAAAAGTGGCTCCGCCGCGAAAGAGCAAGAGGAAGAAGCGTGAAGGCCAAACGCAGGGAAACCGAAGAACTCATCAAGCTCATTCATCTTGTCAGATGTGAAGGCCGACAGCGGCGAGCGGAGAAAATGTCACAGTCGCTAATCTCTCTCAGCACACTCAATGAATCATATCGGATAACAGGTTGCATTTTGAAGCCGCTGAGAATTCAAGCAGATCTGAAACTTCTCAATAACTACACTCCTTCCTCTTTTACTCCCTCTCCGAGGCTGAAGTGACTTTAAGATACACTTCGCCTCCTCGGCTTGGCAGCGGCGAGCGGATGCCTCTGGCGGACTATCAAGCAGGTTGTGCGGGAGATTTATGTGTCTTTGTCGCTGTTGCTGCACAGAGAAATGGATGGGAAGCTAAGGAGGGAAAGACGATACCACATTGAACACGATCTCTTTCAGAGAACCTGCCAAAACATGCTAAGGTCTGGAGATGCCCAGTGAAGGCGCTGAGCTGCTGCGTCTGCTGCTGCCGCGGCACGTCGCCCCCGGCAACAGACGACAGACTAATGAGTTGAGAACACTTAACAAGTGACACAAGATGGATGAGGCCAGGATGGGAGCATTTCCGTTTTCCTTTGATTTGGATTAAATGTCGGAAAACGGAGCCTTTGTTTTTATAATTCTGCTGCTATGTACACGTTTGACAATTTTCATACTGTTCCTGTCCATCAAACAGTGGCTGTGTTGGTTCATATGATTGCTCACACTTTTATTCCCAGTCTGCATCCATCTTATTAGCGTCTGTTTTTTGTGTGAGTGGGTTTTTTTCATGACGACACGATTGTAACCTGAGCACGACTGCTTTGTGATGCAAAAAAATATATGTATAAACAGTCATTTCAAAATACATTTTCGCACACAGTGGCGACATCAAACTATGGAACAAGAGGAGAAAATCAAAGATAAGTTTCACCACTAGAATTATGCCCCACTGAATGCTCATGCTGAATTGTATATTTATTGTATATTTATATATATTTATTATATATCTTTAGCATTTTTTTATATATCTATTATATATGTATTATATATCTATTATATACATAGTGTATATTTATTGTATATTTATTATATATCTATTATATATTTATTGTATATTTGTTATATATTTATGACGTAATGTTTCACTTTCTTCAATCATGTTTTACCTAAAAAAACACACACAAATGAATGAAATGAATTAATGCTAAAATCCCTCTGACTCACATGAAGTTCCACCAGTAAAATGCCTCACAATGACACCGAGCTCTGTTCACTGGTCGACTGGACACAAGACAATCGCTGACGCTGGATCCAGAAATGTTTGGCAGCTCCAACAAACATTTAAGCACACAGCAGCACCACAGCACAACTGACCTGAAATGAAGTGAGCCACCCCCCGCCGCCCCCAAAAAAAGCATTTTCACTAGATATGCATAGTGGCGCCCTCTACGTGTCAAAACACAGCTATTGGACATGAATTCTGCCTTCGGCTGCATGGTGGTATATTAGGTACAGCATCTAGTGGTATCTTTTGGCCCCTCCCCCTCCTACGTGCTGCATCTACTACACTTACAACACATGTTGCTCTGGACTCTGGTGGTCTTCACTAATGGGAGACTCAGGAGAAGAGAACCCTTCCGCTTTTCCATCGCAAAAAATGCTACAGCTAGCAACTCTGCAAAGGAGGCAGCGCTGTGGAAGTGGCGGGACTTATCTCCACCTCCAAGCCCCAGCCATTTTGAATTTTGATTTCATTTCATCTGTTTAGTGACATGAAAAAAAAACATGTAAATATCCCATGGTTGTACTGTGTATTTAAAGTTTCAGACAAATGAGTAAGATCCTTTTTTAAAAACATGTATTTATTTTACTGAGTTCTGTAGTATTTATATTGTATTTATACTAAGAATAAAATGATAACGTATTATATGAATGAATAAATATGTAAAAATAGCTTGTCAAATGAGATGCACCACAGCCTTTCTTAGGATTCAGTGTAAAATATTTTCATAAAGTCGTTAGAGCTGCTGGATCAGTGTTTTATGTCAGTTGCTAATGGAGGGAAATGAATCAATGAGCCGTGAAGTTCTGCAAATTAGCATCAAGAGAAAGTAAAGATATAAGACAAAGTGGTCTAAATGCAACACAGGTGGTTCAGGTTTTCTCCGTGGTGTCCACATACTGTGGTCCTGGGCTCACTCGTCTCCCGGGGCTCCTTGTAGCCGTCCGTATCAAATCAATCCGCCGCTGTCATTTGGAGGATTCCTCAGCCGAGGGGATCTGCGGCGTGAAACGACACCTTGAGCTAAGAGGAAGAAGAGAAAAACAGTGCAGCTCTGCCTCTGATGTGTTTCACCTCCCTTACAGCAGTTGTTCAGAGGTTTCAACGCGCACACACACACACACACACACACACACACACACACCCACGCCCCCCCTTACCCATGACCACATCATGACCTCATTCCAGTCACCTGCTGCTGAGACCGTGACCAACCTGCCCTTCCAACCGGAAAATCTGCCGCCTTTTTTTTGTTTTGAACAAACGCTCCCTGAAGCCGCACAGGTCAACGTGCTCCTCAGACGGACACATACCTGAACCGGTTGACATGTTTGTGCGACAAAACAGTCCAACAACGCAAGAGAACTTCGTTGCACTAATGTGTCGGAGAAGGAGCTATTGGTCAGAGTTTGAATGAGAAGCAGCTTGCAGCGTTCCTGTACATCCTGTACAGGGAACGAAGACCGAACGAGCCCCTCAGGACTTCCTCGCCGCTCCAAAACATCTATGTCGATGTAAATTTTGTGTCTGTATTTTTTTTTTTCTTCACACCGCCAGTTTCCCTTGAAATCGGGACCACAGAATAAGTTTTGTTTGCGATTCAGCTACGGGTTGTGAACACCCTCCGAGGTCGTGTGGTGGCCGGATTATGTTTCTCGACGCAATTTATTCTCGCCGCAAAGACGACACGTGAACCAGGTCACCTCGGCGTGGCGATGACGCCGGCTCACGTGCTTTGAGACCTTCCATCAGGTTGTTTACGTGCACTGAAAGTCAAAGTTTCACAAGTCTTCGTCTCAACCGCCGCTGAATTCATCTTTGTGGAAGTGCTCGCCGGTTATTTTTGCCGCTAATAGCGATGGCGGGTAGCTCGGGGCAGAGTGGCAATTCCCATGAAATCTCTTGATATTTCTTTCATTTGTTCTCGGCCCACAATTAGTCGTGGTCAGGCTGATCAAAGGCAGCGGCCGGCCGGTTGCATGTGAACCGGCGTCCACTTGCAATGACATCCACAAACCAGAATGAAATATGAAATATCAGGTTTCCGTGGATGCATGGACTTGTAAAAAGGAATCTGAGGGAAAGGAGGGTTTTCACACTGGGTAATGTGAAACATTTGGTGCGGATTGTAAGTCGGCAGCGAGAAGACGAGTGCCAGAATGTGTCCGGCAGTAAAAGCAGAAGTAGTCCGGAGTTAAAACAACAGCAGGCAGTGGAATCTGTGGATTCTGACTTTATGACGCTGCTTCGGGGGAAATACGTTTTGATATTTTTTCGTGAAATTTGTTTCCTCTGCTGCTGCTCCTCAGCTTTTTCCTGCAAATAAACCTAAAACTGGGCAGAGGAATAACAAGTGATGATCCTGTTTCCATAATCAAACCGGTGGGGGTGATGACACACGTCATGAGTTACTGACTCAAATGGTCCAGAAACAAACATCATCTGAATACTGATCAGACCGATATACTGTATCATCCAGAAAATACATGAAATATTACAAAACATTTTTAAACATTTGTTGTTTCTGTCTCAACATGAGGCAGTTTATTTGCTCTGTCACACAAAACAATGGCGTCTACATGTTGGGGTCCGTCTCAGTGAACCAGAGGCTCAGACTGTTGCAAGACGACAACAAGTTCATGTGAATGTTATCGTCAAGAACTATGGCACCAGGAATCCAAAGGTGAAGATAAATAGGAGCTTGAATTTGTAACATTTAGATCAATTTTGAAAAACACAAAAAGATGTCAAATCAGTTCTTTATCAGATAGAAGATGGACTAATGATTTTTCACAGATCATTTTAGATGTTCACTAATATAATAAATATGACCGTTTTGTATCATTGTGAGTGTGAGGACATCCGTCTGAGCGGGCACATAATGGATCTGGACACAAACGCAGTATCTGAACCAAATGGGCACTTCATCATTCCACAGTAATCGTCAGTAAATGCGGTATCGGGTTCCCATGTGTCCTCATCTCACCATAAATATTGCACACAAGCAGACAGGTTTTCTC
>CAAKHB010001631.1:1211-17441 GCA_901007665.1 Aeoliscus strigatus | reverse complement strand
CAAACTGTGATTGTGTGTGTGTGTGTGTGTGTGTGTGTGTGTGTGTGTGTGTGTGTGTGTGTGTGTGTGTGTGTGTGCAGAAGAAGGTGCAGCGGTAAGAAAATGTGTCCCTGTTGTCTCTAAACAAAGCAGCAAAAGCTTTGTTCCAATTAGTGTTGACTGAGACAGGTGTTGCGTGGTTGTTGACCTCTGGAGGCTCAGCAGGTCACTGGAAAGCTGTGTAAGCAAATAAATAGCCGTCCGTTAAGGAGGGTCGCTGGGTGGGGCAGGGTGTAACAGAAGCTGAAGAAAGAGAAGCTTTATCTGTTTAGCAGACGTCCTGAAGTGTTGGTATCGGCCTGTTTGCCATGACGACCCTAAACTTTTAATTGCTTCCTGTGTTTTTCTTATTAAATATCTGCAGGAGGGGAAGTCACTTTCTTTCACACAAGGTTTATATGTGCAGGAGTCATCATCACACCTGTTCAGCTTGAATTTGTCCCAATCCTCATTCTTGCAATCAGACTGTTTCACTTCATCTGCTACTTTGCTGTGCTTGATATTAGTCTCTGCGGATTTGTGCCGAAGCAGCATTTTTTTTGAATGATCAGCAGGGGGCGACAAGTCCATAAGACAATAACTACTATGAGATTTCCTTATTATCTAATTAAACATTTTCAATTATGTGAGTTGTAGTCCGTCTAGAAGTAAAACAGATGGTAAAGCAGGTTATTCCTGTAGTTAATACATCAATTTTACTCATTGCTCCTATTACACTGTCATCTGAGATCAGTGGATACGAATTGACAGACTAAGTACAGTATGGAGTAAAAACGTAAATTCTGAGTTGCCTTGAACTGTCTACTCTAAACCAACCAGCTCTTTTTAGCTAACAGGCTCTTGTTACCAAATTACCTGTTGTTAGCCAACCAGCTGTTGTTAGATAACTAGCTGTTGTTCGCTAACTATCTGTTGTTAGTTAACTATCTGTTGTTAGCTAACTAGCGGTTGTTAGTTAACTAGCGGCCGTTAGCTAACTATCTGTTGTTAACTATCTGTTGTTAGCTAACTATCTGTTGTTAGTTAACTAGCGGTCGTTAGTTAACTAGCGGCCGTTAGCTAACTATCTGTTGTTAGCTAACTAGCGGCCGTTAGCTAACTATCTGTTGTTAGTTAACTAGCGGCCGTTAGCTAACTATCTGTTGTTAGCTAACTAGCGGTTGTTAGTTAACTAGCGGTTGTTAGCTAACAAGCTGTAGCTGTGAACAAACATACTCACCACGTGACTATTGCTTTTAGAACCATAAAAAAAGAAAAGAAGGTGTCCATAGCCTGAGAAACAAAACCGTGTGCCGTTCTTATTTATGTATCATGTCGGTTATACAATGAATATGGTCGGTGGCAGCTCTGAATCTTGTGGTTTGACTTGTATGTTGTTAAAAGTAATTTAATTTGTGCAATGTATTGATATTAATGGATATCACTGATTTTACTGAACGTGCCAATCTCCCATGCCAGAATGAATTACAGATTTATAATAAATTGATCTAATATTAAAGAACATATACTACTGGATGGTTCAGTTCAGATGGTTCTGGTTTTATAAAATCACACTAAAAGGTTAAATACTCAATCAGACGTCAACAGGATGGATAAAACCTGCTGTCTGTGACTACTACGTCATTATACATCCGTGTTTTGACCTTCAAATCACCCGTAGCAGTCATATTGGCGTGACGTTTCCAGCCTCGGACCGATGTGTGTGTGTGTGTGTGTGTGTGTGTGTGTGTGTGTGTGTGTGCGTGTGTGTGTGTATGTGTGAACACATCTCGTATAAGACCTGCTGTGTTTTTCCAACACCTGCTGATTTATCTCAGCCTTCAACACATACTGCAGCAGAAAAATATCCTCAAAGTGAAATTAAAAAAAAAAAAATTAACCTGCTGCATGCGAGCTCCTCGAGCTCAGTGTTTCCAGCTGGTCGCTGGCTTGGTGGGGCACTTATCGACCCTGACATGGGTCTCTAAAGGCTGCACACACTCTCTGCAGTTATTGCTTATTTCCTCACATCATTTAACGCCTCTGTTCCACCTGGGGTTACCAGACATGGCCTTCTCAGTTTCACTTCGCCAGGTTAGGTCACTCCACACTTCTCCACAAACCACAGAGCTGCTCTATTTCCTCCAGCTCCGGATTAAGTTATATGAGGACTGTCAGCGTCTCTGTGATTGAGCTTTCAGATGCAGTGGAAGTCAGTGGGAAAGATTTCAGGATGTGTTGAAGTGTCCAGTCAGTGTGAAGTGTTTGAATGGGAATCTCAGAGTCAGACTGGGTTCAACTCCTCGTCCAGTGAAAGTGGCAAAAAAAAAAAAAAAAAGGTTTGCAACGTAGAATTGGGTGACGTGACGCCATTTGGACAGCGGCTGCTGGATTGTGTGTGAGAAGACGGACACGTCACTGATGTATGAGACCTCAGTGCTCTTCCAATACATCAGCATTACGTTCATGTTCTCATTCCAGTTCAATTACAAACAGTGAAAGAAGCAGAAGACTGTACAGAGGCTAAATGTTTGATGATGGAGAGCACCAATGCAAAGATAAGTCAACAAAGGGGGCGGGGTTACAAAGAGCGATCTAATGATGAAATAGGGAGTCGAGGAACGATTGAAATATCCTCAACCTCTATAATCCTCTGTTTCTATTTTAAGTCCGCCGAGCAGGTTCTATTTGAAATTTTGCTCCAACAGCCTTTGTAGATCTGCAAAAATATCTACATACAAATATATTTCTAGTGGAAGAAAAAGCTGCGGCCAATGAAACCAAACATGCACAAGATTTCTGATTTCTGCTGCTGCTCAATCAGTCATGTTGGACAGAGGTGTTAGATGTGGTTTCTGGCCACCCATTGCTCCTCTCCAAACATCTCCCCGGGCTCGTCTGATTCGTTCCGGATGTGAACTGGCTCTATAGAAGGGAAAAGCGCTAAATAATAAAGTTGTTTTCCACACCAGTAAACTCCTGGTCCGTCTAGAGGACTGGGGTGGGCAGGTGCTTGTTAAACTTAAAAAAAAAAAAACTATTTTAAAATGTTGCCATAATGATGAGAAGGTTGTTTTTTTTCATTTGATAGACATGTAGCATTGGAACATTATCCACACTGGATTGATAAACATCAGTTACCTCCTTCCCCCTCGTCGGGAGGCTAATGTCGCCTTGAAAATAAACTTCACAGTTGAGCAAACCGCTCTCACACATTCAGCAGAACTGCCTCATTTAATCTGACACATGATGTTTGAAATACCAACACAGCTTGTCAGTTTTTCCACTGTAGCAAAATGTGCTTGTCCCATGGAAACAAGACTGAGAGTAGCCATCTTTCTTGGAACGCCCCTGCAGGGTGCCTCAGCTACGGCTGCTCGGTGCCCACCGTCACTTCCTTTGGCGTGCCCCAAACACTAAGCTGCTGGCTGAAAAACATCGTCTCGCGAGATGTGGGTAGGGGGGGGGATAAGAGGAAAAAAAGCTGAGCTCTTCCCCTGAGAGCAATGTGCTGTGGTATTAACCAAAGAAGCTGGACTCACCAGTTCAGGTCTGCTGGGGTCAGAAATCTGAGACGTGCTCGGCTTTTGTCTTCTGAGCATTGAGTAACACAAGCCGCTGGGAGAGTCCCAAAGTATTTGCGTGTGAAGTATTAAAATTAATATGCGTTTCCTGCTTCCATTAGCACTCCATATTCTGCCAGCGACTGTTCGCGACCTGCCTTTATTCTTTTTTTTTTTTTTTCTCTCTCTTTTTTCCACCTGGAGTAGTACTACCTCACGGGAGCATCATTTTCATGTAAAGTACTCTCATCCAAAAGTACATGTGATATTTACAGAGGCACAAATGACGTTTAGACGACATGACAATCAGCCAGACGCACACACACACACACACACAACAATGGCTCTGCATGCTAACTTTGATCCAATCAACGACACCGACTGTTCCTGAAGAGTAACTGATCACAAGTGCTGCGTTCACGTGTCCTCAGACAGCTCCAGCCGATCCCCGATGCTGCTGCACAATCTCAAACCAGGATTCAACTCTGATGGGTTTTGTCGATTCATCTCTGAACGCTTCAGTGTTGAAATAGTGGTCCGATCTCCTTTCAGCTCGTCATGTCTATATCTTCATTTGCGTTGTTGTTTGTTGTTGTTTGTTGTTCTTCAGATGGCGTCCGGGTTTCAACAGTGACACATGAAGACGTTTTCCTGTGCCAGTACTTTGTTATGTTTGAGATTTGACCTCAACATGCTTTTTGGACCCTATTTGAATAAATCTAAAGTTTCCAGACCTGACATAAATAACCAAGTCATACTGTTTGATACTATTCATTCGCACAGTCAAGTGTTTCTGACACATGTTTAAAAAGGCCGTTTCACCCAGCAGAATGTAACTTACTTTGGAGAACAGCTTTAGGGATCCACTGGCCTAGCGGGAGATTTATTTGTCGAAAAAAGGTTGAAGCACAAAGCATATTTATCTGTCAGGGTTGGCAATGAGTGAAACTGACCCTCGGCTTTCCAAAAGCATCTGAGAATGGTCCAACGGCTGCTCCGGCTCCCTTTGAGCCCCGTGATTTACTGGCAGCAGGTCTTTACTACGCCAAATTCACGGGTTCACTGATCCGTTTAAGTCCACCATGGCAAGATGACGACCAGGTTTTCTGCCATCCTTACTTGGATGTTACTCTTTGTCTGTTTTTTTTTTTTTTTTATCGCTGCCCATGATATTATTTGTTTAAAACACAAAAAGATAAGACATAAAATGTCAGACTTATTACCCATATCATCCTTTCCACCCATGGTGGAAAACATTTTTCACAGAGAATTCCTGATTCCGTTTTTACCTTCTTCTTCTCTCTCTCTCTCTCCGTTCCTGCCTCTGTCGTTAGGACGTTGTGTAACGTGCTCCAAGTGAAGGTTTGCTCACCACCAGTGACGTCGTTTCACCACGTTCGCGACGCTGTCGACGGCCACAGACTCAGTTTTCACCTGAGGGGACGTGGGTTGTCGCTGTCCGATCACAGCGGAGGAACATGTCCTACCTGCCTCTGTTGGAATGAAGAGAGAAGTTTGCTGCTTTTCTTCAAATCGTTCAGACGGTTTTTGGACAAAGATGGACTGAAACAGTTAATAGGAAGGACGTGTGGAAGAAAGTCGTGATGGGTTTATTGGCATCGGACGGTCCAAATACTTTCCAGTGATATGTATTTTTCAAATTTGAAAGTACACGAGATCCATTTTTCACGCCTGTGAGACTCGTATGAAGTAAAGTATTTACACCCTCGGTCACCACTGTGCCCCCACACTGTTCGGATCGTGTAGCAGCATATGAAAGAAATCAACCCCGGGAATCGAGTGTGTGCTTGATATTATGGACACATGTTGCACCGGAGCCAAACCGACGCACGAGCGAGGGCCCCTCTGCCTCCAGGGGGCCCCGAACAAATTGAAACACTTGGAAATTTTACAGATGTTTTATATCTTTTTTACTGTTTAAAGAGAAAACCACATCATTCATCAGCTTTAATTAGGTGAATGCAATTGCATTTGAAAACTCAACAAGCAGATTAAAAACAAACTCTCACCAAGTGGAATCCGCCGGTGAAACGGTGTTTGTAACACACGTATAACACTTTTGGGCACCCTGGTCAAGCTGTTTTCAAGTGTGTTTTTATAAATAAATGTGACCTGACTATTCCGAGAAGGAACCTGGAGAACAGATGAGTGGAGATTTAAGACTTGTTGTCAAACTAGAAGAAACGGAACACGGCCCCTAGGTTTCTCTCCCCATCCGTCCAGTGTCTTCAACATAGCCGTCCAAAAAGAAAGTCAGACAACTGCTCAATGTTTAAGGGCCATTTCTGTCTGTTCACACTCATTTATCCAGCCCATGCCAACAGGGTGGGGGGGTGGGTGTGATCAACGCTGTCGGCCCGTATCTGATGTCACACCGAGCTGCACCGGTTTTACATAAATTACACAACTCGGCTGTCAGCGGGTGAACGTCAGCGTCCGACCTGGACCGGTCACCAGCCAGCAGACAGACGACCGGAGGAGGACGGAGGAAGACGGAGTACCCGGAGAGAACAGGAAAACTCCACACACAACAGTGTAATGACACGTTGGCTTGTCTACACACACACACACACACACACACACACACACACACACAGCCATGGTTGTGGTTGTTACATCGCAGATCTCATGTGCGCGACCCGTCGCTGCTGCGAACCATCAGGACCAGTAAGTGGTGGCTTGCAACAGGCATTTGGACATCGTCAAGACAAAAGGACACGAGATGGGGATGGGGATTCCACGTCCGAGGAGATGGAGGAGGAGGAGGAGGTGATGCAGCCGCAGGGACATGTAGTCATGGAACTAGATAAGATAAGATGGCGACGTCACCCTGCCTCAGACCGGCTGCTGGATCGCTCCGTCCCCTACATCCCTCCGTCGATACAAGCTACAAGTTGAAGGTTTTTTGGGGGTTTTTGGTCAGTTTGCTGGAACCATTGAGGGTGTTTTGATTTGTGCTGTACAGAAGCAAGAGAAGTGAACGCAGAAAAACAGAACAGGGAAACCTCCAGCAGAGATTAACTGCTTTGTATGTTCCGATCTAGATTCCAGATCCCGTTCTTTCTTCTTCTTCTTCTTCTTCTTCTTTCATGGCTTTGCGAGGATTCCAGCTCCTATTGTAACCTGTTTGCACGGAAATAGCAGCGTCATAGCCGGACGGATGATTTGAAGTCGCTGTAGGAGCAGCTGGTCGGTGCCAAAGGAGCCGATCTGGGCAGGTCATCAGCGAGCCCGGCCCACATCAAGGAGCTGAGGCACTTCAAATCCTCTGTTAACTTTTATGGCAAGTGTTTATGCAAGGTCATGCACATTGACTCCCACCTTCCTTTCATGTGGGGCTGAAGGGACACATGTGTCCGATGGAAACCTATCTCGTTGGGCCATGTTCGGGACGTTTTCCCTTTGACACGACAAAGTATTTTCATTTTTTATTATTCCGAAAAGAAAGTTTCTCTTCTTTTTTTTTCTTTTTTTTTTTTTTATAAAACAACCCTCAACAAATCCCAAACGGTCTCGTGCACAGCTGGACTAACTAAACATGAGGTGAAATGGGACCAGTGCTGCGTTCTTCAGCAGTGTATCTCTACCAGCTCCCTCATGATGGTGATGTCAGCCGTTATTTGCCTGAAACCGTTTTAAATTCATTTACTCAGGTTGTCACATAGTCGGCAGCATTTTGCTCTCACGTCTTGCACGTATTTTGTGTTCTTCAGTGATCTCTGCTGGCACACGTCTCTCTGTGACGGAGGTGACGGAGGTAGCAGCCATGATGAAACCTTGTCCTGTGTCTCCCGTTGTAAGTCCAATATGAACACTATGTACTTACTTAAAGTACTTACTTAAAGTGTACCCGTTTCTACAGGGTCGTACCGTCTCAAATCAGCACTTACTGCCGACACGCTGTTTCTCCCTGTGTCCTGACACCAAGCTGAGTGTGTGTGTGTGTTTGTGTGTGTGTGTGTGTGCCACATGTCACACAGACACAGGTTTCATGTGATTCCATCCCCAAAGAAGAAACGCTGAAGTTAAATATCTCCAATGGTTTTAACGTGATGAACCTTCTTGACGGTCTGCAGGGAACAAAACATCGGCACATTTTCCAAATAGATTCAGCAAACGCTTGAATCGATTCCTCATATTTAAACAACTAACTGATGAATGGCTTCTCAGTAGTGGCTGTGTAATTGTTTTTTTTTTACATGATCCAAACTTCTGTCCGTGTCCTCACAGATGAGATGAACCGTGTATTAATAACTCGCTGACCTCCCCGACCTCTGGCAGCCGAGTCAAAGCAGCAGCAGCGAGCAGTGATTTGTGGGATCCACCAACCAGCTGCTGCGTGTGTTCCCCCAGCAGCTCATGGACACAGCTGGACGGTTTCCGGTCCTCCTCGACAGCAGGACTGGACGGTGCTGAGACAATTACCGTAATGACACGACTATGACACGAGCTCTCAGGAACCAACACACAGTTCCTGAGAGCTGAGAAGTTGCACCAGGTTCCCCCATCTCGCTGTGAAAAGGAGCTACAGGAGAAGAAGAAAACGGTTTCCTGAAGGTTGAGAACAGCCAAGTTTCTGTCATTACGGTAATCCCATTCGCTGCGACTCATTCCATCGCGTTAAAACGGATAACCGGTCGTTTTCCCCTTCTTCATTTATCATCAGTGGTTCCTGACCCACTAGTCACGTGGTGGCGGTAGTGTGTGAGTGTGTGACCTTAAGGGCTGATTCCCACATGGAACATCTCCCTCCCCGGAGCGCAGCAGCCAACAGACGCTGAGCTCGTGTTTTACCCGTTAGGTGTCTCGGAAGTGGCCAGATGTAGAGATCACAGTTGCACCTGCGTGAATCGGAGGCGGGACAGACGGAATAGAAGTTAGATTCATTAGCTGCACTTTCCAAGTGTTAAAAAAAAGAACAATCCAGTGCCCTGCTCCAGCTGGGGGGGTCATCAAGCCTGAGGAGAATCCCCTTTTCACAAGGCCCTGGCCCCCTGAAGACCACCCTGCTGCTCCGCTATCAAGTCGTCCCACTAACACACTTTACAGGAGGTGAAACTCATCGTCTGTTTAACTGTTACACTCCTGTGGGGGGGTGGAGGGGGGGCTAATTAGACAAAGGCAGATGAGCCTTTGGTTCCAGCGTGTTCTGTCCAAGCATCCAGAAGCTTCCTTTCATGTGGGCGTTTACGCAGCCCGACTGGTTCTCTGGACAATAAACGGCAGCGACAAACATCCTTCCTCCGCCGTCGGATGAACTTTGTGGGTCTCGATAAAAGCACTGAGAGAACGGGAGCCTTCCATCCATTCGCGTCACCAGAACCTCCGGAGAGGACCCCCCCCACACACACACACACCCCTTTTGTTACAAGCTCCACACGTGAAGCGTGACGGGACTGGAACCCGTCCTCTCCAAACATGTGGGTCCTTTTAGGGCCCGTCCAGGCTCTTGATCACACGTTGCTTTTCTCATCAGCCCACTGGGTTTGTAGGAAGCGGCGGGCTTTGCGGTTCTCCCCGGCCCCGTATTATTCTTTGCCTGTTCCCAAACAATACCACGACACGTCCTGATGTCGTGTAGAAACGGCTCAGACGGGCCCGTTAAAACGCTGTCACTGGAGGTACAGTAATACTCGGAGCGGATACTCAGCAGCGATGGCAGAGGTCCCAGTCGGAATGGAAGCGTCAGCGTGGCACGGCGGGCGGGGAAAAGGACGGGGCTCCGTTTTATGATTTCCTTTGAAAAATTGATTCCAATTTATAAGGGGTCCTGCAAGGGTGTCGTCTACGGTTCCCCCTCTTAATGCTAAATCTTTCAGGCAGAAGCTTTTAAAACTTCAAATGCAGTGAGATCTGCTTCCACGTGTCATTCTATAGCCCGTACAGCCCCCTTCCCCGTCCGCTCGGGCAGCGTGTTTCATAGATGGGAGGTTTTTCCACAGAGAAAACCGAGGAGCGGCCCACTGTAAAAGAGCACAAATGTTGTCTGGCTTTCCCATCAACCCTGTAAACACGGCTCAGGTGCTGCTTGAAAGGAAGACGCATGAGGTGATCTTATCTCAGCCCACACTATAAATCATCCTCTTATCGTTAGCCTGTGAGACAACCAAGTGTCCCAAGTGTCCAGCTGACAAGAAATCAGATGACCGATTCAGAAAAGAGAATTCTGAAACCCGTTCAGAATTGGAATCACAAAAGTGACTCATCAGGGCAATAACTTGGGCCAAGGATGGATTTTCATCCTCCTAGTTCTATGTTATTTTGTCATTTTAATCATGATTAAATCTTGATATCACGTGTTGGGACGCAAACCCCCGCAGCTGTCGGGGACTCGTATTGAAAGAGGGACGGCCGATCTCATCTCACCTGTGGTTCTCCTCCACGTCACGCTGGGTCCAATGGAGCCGGGATCGATGTACATTTAACAACAGTTCACTCGTAATAAGTCACTGACCCGTATGAACCCACATTCACACTAACGGGGTTGTTGCTCAAAGACACCCAGTAACCCAGTAACATCCCTCTGGACGACAGCGATTGTCTGTGAAGGGAGGAGATACTGTACCTGGGAAACATCTAGGACCTGATGCTGACACTAAAACCTACTTACCTCAGACATACACAGACAGAGTCTTAGTGAAGCTCACGTTTTATACAATAATCCATCGTCAGAATGAAATACTTCAATAAATATTATTACATTGATAAATGATGCTGAGTCATCAACACCTGGACATTTTTAAAGCATTTCCCTCTTTCTTTCTTTTTTTTTTTTTTCCTTCTTGAAAACTCCCAAAGTGAAACGGTGTGTTCAAATGAGAGCAGACTTCCCTCTCGGACCCACAGGAAGTGAATATTTTCTCCTTCCTCCTCGGGGGTCGCTCACACACACGGCACCTGATGGAGGGCGAGCCAGCGACTAGTCATTAATATCACAGCTAGATATACTCTTACATCATTCAACAGATTCTGTTCCTGCCAATTGGGGCAATAATCACCCCCCAGGAAATGTGGCCTGAAGGCTGAATTTAAAAAAGCTCTTTTCTTTTTTCTTTTTTTGCACAGGGGTGTAAATCTTTCCTTCCATTATTGTTACTCTGGGCGGTGGAACGCAGCTGAGCAGCACATGTTAAGGGACCTCCTGCCATCCCCGCAAAGACCCTCTTGATAAATTTCATACAGGTGGGGTCGGTTAGAGAGCACCGAGACGTGCAAATGTGGACTGTGTGGCGTTCTAGAGCGCCGACATAAACCCGATGTCGTCCCTGACCCCTGTTTGTGTTTGACCCCTGAAGCACTCGGGTGGAACAAGCCCTGAGTGTCTTCTTCCTGGTGGGGTTGGCTGCTTTCACCTCCACGTATCGGTGGGGCGGTGGGTCCTCGTGTTCCCTCGGAGAATGACTCTGGTGAACGTTGTCACAAGGTGACGTTTGTTTTTTTTCTGCGTATGAGAATATTTGAAGCCTCGTTGCGGCTCAGTCATGAGTTCAGTAAAACGACAGGAAACTGAAGATTCAGTTTCACCGTGTTCATATTCGGCACGGCGGTGATTATTTAATGACGCCGTCTGTTGGGTTCGTTTTATTTGAGCTCCTTCCTGAAGTGGAAAAAAAAATTGTTTGTCAAACAGCAGAATCAAAACAATTGTAAATACAACTTAGTGGACTTTTTTACTTTTTTTAGGGGGGGTAGAAGAAGAGATGCAACCGTCATGTCTCATTCGTTACTGTGGTAACGAGATCTGCTCACGATGAGTCGCTGACACCTCGAGTAAAGAGGAAACCAGGTTTGAGAAGAAAAAAAAGGTGCGTTGCAAAACGTGTGTTTACACAACAGGGCGTCTCCCGGGTGGCGTCCTGCCGAGGTGCCCTTGACCCCCGGACATGGCAGCACTAGCTTGCATGTGTGTGTGTGTGTGTGTGTGTGTGTGTGTGTGTACTTGTAGTGTGAAGCAGGGGATCCATCTCAGTTTGTGTTTGCATGTAAACGTAAGACGACCGACACATTAAGTTCTTCTTCTTCTTCTTCTTCTATCTTAGCACCCACATTAGCTCCTTGATGTTCTTCTGTGTGAAAAGCTGTGACGGAGGTCGGAGGTCACACTCACCTGCTGCAGCGATCTGTGTTTATTCATCTCCTGAGGTACAGGTGTGTGTGTGTGTGTGTGTGTGTGGACTCATCGCCCCAGAGGTTTTGTGATTCTGCTCAGCAGTCGTCACACCGGTGGTTTGTCACCTCGGAGAATGTTCACGGAAACGATGACACACACCGATCAAATGAGCATGTTCGGTTCTGAATGTGAATCAGCATGTACAGTACACGGAACCTCTTCCACTGAGATGTCTTAGAGTGTAAAAGTGTAAAGAAATTTTAAAAAATCAATAAATACAAAAAAAGCCAATTAGGGATTTATGACTTGAATGATTTTTTTTTTCATCCGACCGAGATCCTTCCACCTTTCTATTTTTAGAGAAAGCAGAACGCAGCACCATTTGTGAATGTTCCCGTGTCTCCCATCCGCCTTCAGTCGGTGACGTTCTTCTTCCATGTAGCGTTGTAACGTCACAGATCCACACGGTCAGAGCCTTCCCGTCCTTCTGTGTCTCCGTGGTGATTTGTGTCCTGCCGTGTCCCACTGTGACACCCTGGCTCTCGCCCTGCGATGGCGATCAAAGGCTCGTTGGCTTCCTCCCCACAGATACACTTACAGGTGATGTATTGGACGAGTCTGAAGCTCCACTTCAGACGTGGGATCCTCCTGTGTCACGCAGCGTCCCCATAAAACACTTTCATGTAGCGCAGTGAAGTCCTGTAAAACCCTACAGGTGGACTTGAATACTGGGGGGGGGGGGGGCCCAGCGTCTCGTCTTTCACGTTCTCCTCGGGGAAACACACCGAGGAGCAGGTATCACCGACAAGACGGCTCATTGGCCGGGATGTAATCCTTCCCTTCTGTGATGAGTTCCTCCAGCTTGTCTGCATCGACCTCCCTTTGTTATCATCTGGTGAAAGCAGCTGAGGGGGAGCAGGTTGGTCCTCGCTCCGAGAATCCGTCATCCTCTGACAGGATGTGTGTTTCCAGCAGAATATCTTTTAAAGAGTTTACGAGTCTGAGTGATAAATCAGGAAATGATTCCGTGATGTCTGAGGGAGGTTCAGTCATTACGTTCTAAATGTCCCGTAATCGACATAACGATGGATGGAAACGAGGACTAAATCATAGCTGCTAACAAGCTAGCCGACGCTAGCAGCTGTATGTCATATTTCACTGATTAAAGAGCGGGGATGGGGGGGGGGTCATGAGTTCATCAGGTGTCACATGATCAGATCAGATCTACTGATGAAACTCCTCAAACAACCCATGAGAAATGGAAACCAGTTTCTTCACACTGTATTATCCAGGAAACAACATGTGTTGGTGTGAAAACATGGAGAATAGCACAGGCCGTGTTTACTAAACAGGACCAAAGTTTCACTGTGGCAACAGGTTCTGTCGGAGCAACGCCAAGGTTAAAGCCCTCGGGGCTCCGCAGCCCTCCGCTGACCTCACGTCCTATTTAGGTGACCGTCACATTTCACTGTTTTTACTGAGACTGTGTTTTCCTACAGGGGCTCGTTTAAAAAAAAAAAAAACTTGCAAACTTGAATTAACCCTGAAATGAGGAAAACAAGTCTTCAATCTTCAATTTATTTTTATTTTTTTTTTCTCCTAAACGGACAGAAATCGAAAGAAACATCTTCAAGTTTCATGTGTTTGAATAGATTTTTTTTTATCACTAATCCTGACATGAGGACAACTCACTGGCATTAATCCCCCGAGGTGGAGGATTTTTTTTTTTTTTTTTTTTAAATTAAATCAAAATCAAAATTTCAAAAACTCCACTAAAGCCCAGGTGTCTGCAGACAGGGTTAAAGACCTGTTATTACATAGTATGGTTTCATTTGACCACCACGGACACTGAATGTTCTAAAGAAGCTCCCATCTTATTCAATGACACTTTATGTTGGAGAGTCACCTGGTTTTATTCGAGTTGTCTGGAATTAGTATGATAATAACCATTGGTTGTTCTTCAGACGAAACGCTCAGAGACCCGTGACCTTCTAGCTCACACATGAGCAGCATCAACTCCAGATGAGCTCCAGTTAAAGTGTCCCACTCTGTCCCTGCAGACACAGGAAGTTCCAGTCTGGAGTTTGACTTCTGCTTTGAGGACAGATGATTAAATCCATCTTTTACTGTGGAAACATCCTGCGTGCATGTGATCGTAGGAGACGTCTCTGTGCACAAGATGCGTCGAGCACCGGGGAAGACGGTGTCCCAGCTGCATGTTCTCCAACATCAGCAGAGAAAAAAAAAACCTTTTAATCATCGTATGTTCATTCATTCATTCATTCATTGAAGGGAGGACACACAACCACTCACATTCACACCTATGGGGGACGGACAGCGACCAGTTAACCTCAGCATGCTGTTGGAGGAGAGAGGGAGACGGAGCACCTGGAGAGAACCCAGGAAGAAGATGTCAGGCTCACCGTCTCGCTATGAACAGTGCTAAACATTGCCAACCACTGTACCACCGTGTCGTCCTCATCATATGTTCAAACTGACAAAAACGACAATATGAATCAGTGTTTCCCCAAATCACCATTCTTTGACTCTCAATACCGACAAGTCTGGAACGTCTGGAATGAAGGAGCAGTCCCAGAACATGTTTGATTTACTTGACTTTACATGCCACCACTGAATAAACAGACATGTCTTTGCATGTTTTTCATAGAGATTTAACATGAGCAGGTGATGTTCAGTGTCTGATGGATCCGATTTAGATGTCGAGGTGGTGGCGGTCAACTCTCTGAAAATATTCAATAAAAGTTTGAAATCTCCATTTCACGTCTCTGCTTTCACCCTGATGTGTGTGTGTGTGTGTTTGAACGCAGCCGATGCAAATCCGAGCGTTGAAGTGTTAACTTTGGCGACGCTGGTGTTTACTCTAGTTAGCGTGAGCCAGGTGCGGTGGTCATTTATCACTGTGTTAGTAAAATTACAATAGCACCATCTGCACAGACCGGCACACGTTTGTGGCGCTCGCACAGCAGCAGCCGCAACCCAGCTCCTTTTTCCATTTGAGGCTACAAAAGTGCTGTGAACAAACGAGGCAAAGTCAACAACCGCGACAGAAATAACACAAGTCTATGCAGCCCAGTGTGACTGCGAAGGATCACGATATTTTCTTTGGGTGACAAAGCAGCAAGCAAGTGTTTTTCCTAATATTTACATGGAGGTTTAGACTGGCAAATTCCCTGCAAAATCACAGGTGGAGAAGATGCCAGGGTTTGTCAGAAAATGGTCAAATTGAAATACGATGTCAGTGTCTTTGGGAGGGGCGTTTGACTTGAGCAGTACGTGAGGCAGGCGGCATCAGACGGGATGAGTTCCTGCCGTCGTCTGCTCCCGGGGTTCACCTTTCCCTTCCAGACGCTGGCTGCTCAAAGATTTACAACGGATTTGCATGTACTTGCAAATGTGGCTATCGTCTGGAGTGGAAGTGGCGGAATTTGCCTCGGTCCTTGTGTGAATGTTTCAAAATGACTGCGGAGGCGAGGTAACGTCCCGTCTCAGGCAGCATTCACTAGTCGGGTCCGTGTTGACGTCGAGCCACAGAACGACCACTCGCCGCTTCAGCTGAACGTTTCAAAAGTCGGTTTGTGTGTGAAAGCTCCTACTGCGTGCTGGAGTAGATGTCGGTGTTACAGCGCCTCGTCGTCGCCGTGGTTACAGGAGTCCACCATCATCTGCTCTCCTTTGGTCATAAGGTGAAAACCCATCAGCTCTGAATGTCGTGGTTCTCTCAATCAGTGTCCAGGGAGACACAGCAGACGTCAGTGATGAGGAGAGAACGTCAGTAGATCTTTGGTCCACTGGTGTTAAAACATACAAACCCAGTACAGACGTGTGTGTGTGTGTGTGTGTGTGTCCTGAAGATATTCCCAGACCCCCTTCAGCAATGAACCGCCAGCTTTTTGCCCCTATCGGCCCCCGGGCCTGTCAGTCCATACAACATGGTAATTAAGTGGGAGCTACTTGTCAGAAATCTGCAGTGCTACACATTTCTTATTGGATTACAAGGAGCTGGGAAAGAATGTGCAAGCGGTCAGTGTTGTTCTCCCAGCTGCTGGTAGAGACGGAGAGAACTGTCAATGAATAGGGATCCTACCCTTTCCTTCACGCCCGCTGGTCACAAACGCAAAATACAGCATGCGCCATTTATTTCTAGAGTCATAATAACCCCCCGTGTGATTTTTCTTTTTTTCTTTTTTTTGTGACTGTGTGTGTGTGTGTGAGCGTTTGTGTTTGTGGTGGTTAATAGGGTCTTAATGTGCAGAGGATTGTAGCGTATCAGATGGGCTGGGAGTTTGTGGCGTGACAATGGCAACAGTGGGCTTGATTCAACACCTGGAGAAGGGTTTGGAGCTGTGTGTGTGTGTGTGTGTGTGTGTGTGTGTGTGTGTGTGTGTGTGTGTGTGTGTGTGTGTGTGTGTGTGTGCTGTAAACCAACCACAGTCATAGCCAGGGCTGCCAAATACCATCTGGGCAAAGGGGCAGGAGAAGAATGGATCTGTTGTATCG
>CAAKHB010001630.1:0-11746 GCA_901007665.1 Aeoliscus strigatus | reverse complement strand
TGCGTGTGTGTGTGTGTGTGTGTGTGTGTGTGTGTGTGTGTGTGTGTGTGTGTGTGTGTGTGTGTGTGAGAGAGAGCGAGAAAGAGAGAGAGAGAGGGAGAAAGAGAGGGAGAAAGAGAGACAGACAGAGTGTGTGTGTGTGTGAGAGAGAGAGAGAGAGAGAGAGAGAGAGAGAGAGAGAGAGAGAGTGTGAGTGTGTGTGTGTGTGTGTGTGTGTGTGTTGTCTTTTACTTCAGGCTATAAAAGCTTGATAATACACCATGCACTCATTTGCTATAAGCCTGTTAACAGCATGCACAGAAAAATACCACTAGATTCATCTTGGCCTCGCTCTCTTTCACTCTTCCTCTCTTCCTCTCTGACTCTCTCTCCCCTTCTTTTCCTTCTGGTTCTTGTAGTCTGTGTTTGTGTCTCTCCCAGCACGTCTTTCTCCCTCAAAGTTATTTGCTTGTTTGCAGGCTACTTTCTTTCCCGTCGCTGTCTATATCCATTGTGGGTGGTTGTGTTGGAGGCTTAAAGAAATAGTTCAATATCTTTGACATCTCATGAGTGAGATCAAAATAAATTTATATCCAAAAATACAACATTTCAGAGTGGGATGGTAATATTTCTAGCCTGCTTCTGGCAGTAAAACTACCATCGTCACAAGCTGTAATTAAAGGATCTACTTTCATCATAATTATAATAACTAAAATCATCATAAAGACCTGCCATTATTCATAATTATATCATCTGCATCACAGTAATTATTCAATCAAAGGGACAGTTAAAAGAGGATGAGAGAAATTCTATGACTTTATTGGCAGAAAATATTTGATGAACTCTTTAATGAGCGATAGTGTGAATTGCGTGGTTGTGTGTGTGTGTGTGTGTGTATATTGGGTGCTGACCCCAACAGCTTTGAACTCCTCTCTAATATTATGACCGCATGATGATAGTGATTAGTGGAGTGCAGGGCACCTAAGCCAATTTTCCTACTAAAAAACAAGGGGAGAAGAGGTTCAGATGACAGGATTCAGAGATGCTTTCATCCCACATGTGGTGAATGTACTGAATGTGAAATTTAATTTACTTTTATTTTTAAAACTCTTTAAAGCCCCTGTCTTGTTTTCACTGGTGGTGATATTGGTCACTGAGCATGTGAACCTCAGAGATATAAAAACACAGAGTTTATGAAACCTTTTCCATGTGGGAACAGTTATTAAAATGTATTTCACGGGGCATGTGAATATACACACAGGATTCAGTTGTTCCTGGAATGCAATGTGGAGATATTTATAAGACATACCAGTCATTGTATATTTTGTTACATTTTCTTTGCATCTTTTGAAGTGATGGTATAAGGTAAGATATTTATAGTTTTATATTTTGTGTGGAAAAGACATTTTTCTCCTACAGGTTTAAAATATAATATAATTTGGTTTACACAAAACAAAATAAATCCTGGGAACTAGAAAGCACTGTGTGGATAAAAAAAAAAAAAAATAATATATATATATATATATATATATATATATATATATATATATATATATATATATATATATATATATATATATATATATATATATATATATATACACACAGTATATACAGATATATATATATACATATATAATAATTATAATAAAAATAATAAGGTAAAGAATGAATTGTGAATGGATGCTTGCACAGTTATATCATGTGATGTATAATCAAGGTTCTGTATTTCAATGAATTACTGAAGGATAGAGTGAAGATATGCAGCCATGAATCAATGAATGGACTGCAGAGGGAGCTCACCTGTTGTTCAGCCTCTTCCTCGTCGCTGCTGATTTTCAGGTCATCCTCCAACATTCTGCACAGAGACAAAGGAACATGTGTTATTGGAGCCGTGACCTCCTGTCTGCTTGCAATAGGATTAATGTGCAGTGTGCTGTGATTTGCAATTCCCTTTGAAGAACCTTCTTGGCTAATGGATTAATTACGCAGCGAAAGCATTGCTGGCTCATGTTGGGGGAATGAGGAAATGGACAGTGGATGGAACACTGGGCTGCAAAAAACCTACCAGATGTTCAGCTTTTAGGACTCAGAGAAAAAAAGCCAGATTGTTTTTTTCACCTGGAAACTTTCGTACAGCCAAGAATTCTTTGGACACTCGACAGTGTTCTCTGTCCCTCGCTGAGCGTTGTACATGAGCTCTTAATCAGAACAATAACCTGTTTGGTCTAATTGTTTTCTTTGCTCCCCACACGCAAGAGGCAGAAGTCCAACAATTCAGATACAGTAAACCAACAATGTGCTTGTATAAGTTTGCAAAGCAAGATATACAACACACGCTGATAACATGACCCCCCTCACAGCATTACCTTCACCTTACCACAAAATTATCCTGTATTTATGTGCTGTGGATCGACAATTTCCTGTGTTTTATCGCTTTATACGTATATGTACACCTTCCAACACAAGCTGTTATTTTAAGATAGTACTGCTATTGTTATGTCAGGAGAATCCCCTTAAGGGATTTTGTACAGCCTCTCCAACCACTCTTGTCAGTGCTGGCGCCGCTAAAAAACACTCCCCAGAGTTGCAGCGTTTTCAGATGGGACCATGTGAGTCGTATGACTGAAGCACAATAAGAAAAGCTTTGCAGATAAGGCCACAGTGCAGCACGCTGCAGCACAGTACAGCGTGCTGCGATGATAGATATGTTTGAATGAATGAATAATGGATTCCTATTTTACTTCATAAGAAGGGACAGATGGAGACAGGGAGATAGCAAGTGAGATGGAAATGATAATGAAGGGGGTGCTGAGAAGAGAAAGAGGAGGGAACAGAATGTAAGTGAGAATAAGTGCAGTGCAGATGCAGTCAGATATAAGTGAGACAAAGACGAAAGCAGGTGAAGCTTTGAAAGGATCTGATTTCTTAAAGGTGCACGTTCTTAATTGCCTTTCTCAAAAGAGTTGACTTATTTCCAACAGCAAAGCTGTGCGTCATTACTTGTGAGAGTTTGTTTAATGTAATATCCATGTCCCATCATTGGACTGACACAACATGCTTTCTGACACTTTTCTCAGTGAAGACACACAGCCATTGTCGGGCCCGTTAATGTATTGTTTTCCCCAGAGGGCGTCTAAGTAACCTCATTTATCAGCTTCACAGCAAACACTCATTTTCTGTTAAAGCTGCTTGAGCCTCTGTGGGTGATGCTCCTTTCACCATTTCATAACGTCAGTTTCCCCTCACACTAAGTGCCGATGTCCTCCACTGCTCGCTCCACATCATACTTTAAATTCGCATGTGCAAAAAGTGTTTTGAAGGAAACTGACATAACTCCAACACTATGAATTGTGAACAGCTGGGAGTTGTGTTGCATTCATACAGTAATAGTCTGCAAAATCCTTCCTCTAAGGTCCATATACTATACATACAATACACTAATGTATTATTTATTTGACCTGTTCTGGACCTGCAGCACTTGTGACAAACCTCACATATTTGTTATGGATGGATATCAATATAGAAAATGAGAGTGTAATGTAGATAGAAAGATAGATCTTGATAATATAATACTAGAACTATTTTGCTGGGTTACTTTGTAGGTAACTGGACTTGTAGTTTGTTGTTGTAGTTTGTTTGTTAGTTAATGAGTTGCTTATGAATATAACCCAGAAAAATACCACGAACTGTATGACTGAGAAACTTGATAGACAATGACAGATGTACTATAATCTATCTAATCTACCAGATGTAAAGCTGTTTTCTCAGTCAGAGGTAGTGTTTTGTCGCTGCATGAGAATGTGATTGTATATGAAAAGTGAAAAGTGCCATAACAAACCCACAGATCATCAACACTATTTCCTCTTAAGGCTTTTTCAGCTACTTCTTTTGGATTTAGCACCAGTGACTCATTACAAACCTGTAATTAGCATGTGTTGAGTGATTACTGGCACGTTTTTCCATAATATTCCCTTTGCGTTCTCACTGCATTTTAGCAGTTAAAAGTCAGGACTGTCTTCCTCCTGCTCACTCGAGCTTCAAACCAGGTTTTACACCAGACTTTCTCCAAGGGGTTTCTGCCACCTGTGCCGTCAATGGATGCAGCAAAATACCTTGACTACAATAGTAAATATGATGTCTGATATGTCAAAGCAGCAAAACTGATGGAGTAACAATGGTGTCTACCACTTTTCCAACTGTCAGAGAAGAAAACCGTTGAATTAGATGAGATGTTTCATGAAATCACATGATTAGACAGTGAATATATTATTTCATGTGTGTGTGTTTGCATGTACATCAATGGTGCTGTCGAGAGGATATTGGGAGGCATTAGTAAGAACTATACCTCAAGATTTTGTCGACAAAAGAGTCAGGATGAATTTACAGAACTTCAACTGAACTGTACCCCATGATCTGTCCGTGGACATATTCTGGCAGCATGTGAAGCTGGAAAATCCCTAAATCTGTGAGCGCTATCAACATGTTTCACTTCCCAGCCCTCTACCTCTGTGAACAGGCTGTCTCTGCTCTCACGTAGATCATGAATCAACTGAGGCAAAGGCTGCCCACAGTTCCTTCGCAAAATAATTACTTTGGAGTCATTTTACTATTTGCAATTCCTGCTGCTATAATTTATAGACAGCCACCACTAGGTACTGCTATCAGTATTTTGTATTTGGGCCAGACACCATATGTTCCATGTTGTGTATTTGTGATACTTTTTACAAATCCACTTTTCACGTGGTGTGATTTTTGTATTTTCAACCTGTTGAAAATAGAATCATCATCTGACACAGCAATATGCTTTGGGATTTCTAAAGTATCTGTATAAGGTGTCTATCTTGTCTTGTATCTTTTCTCAGCACATGTCTCATTGTAACTGGAGCAGATACTTCTACTCAAACTGTACATGTCATTCTCTGTAAATCACTAATCATCATCAGATTATAGAGAGCCTCATCGAGCAGAACAATATAGTATTTTCTGTAACACTATGCTTTTTCAGCATTTACCCTGAAGCACATCTGTACGTACAAGAGATGGTTAGTACTGAGCTTTCAGTAATAGTAAGACCATGTAAACATTCAGTGAAACATATATCAATTATCCTCAGTAGCACAGTTTCTCTTGAATATAGACGAGGTGGACCTATTCATTATCCTGAGCACTTTACACTGTTGAGCTCCACTGTATAAAACACCTTAATCGCTGTGGTAAAGCAGAAGTTCCTTTTAGCAAATAATTATTTCACACTAATAAACAAAGCAGTCTGCGCTTGACTATAAGATGGTTAAAATACACCTCCAGGCATCCAATTTTCACTAAGAGACCAAATCGTATCTGCTGTGGAAGTGTCAGAGGCTGAGTATGAGCATATTTTATAGCAGGTAGATGCCTATGGATGACCATAGCACACTTTGAATGACTCTTTCTCTGTCAATCCTGCTGAGGCCAAAGTCTAAGAACATGATGAAATCATGAAGGTGTGTGTGTGTGTGTGTGTGTGTTTGTGTGTGTGTTTAGTTCTGAGTGTGGTATAGAGATAGTTACTTACGACTTCTGTGGTGCAGTTGGTGGTTTGGTGGCAGGCTTGTTAGCTGATACAGTACATCGCTCTGCAACACAACAGACGACAGTGACTATTATGCATGGAGACAGTTTATTATTATCAGTATCACAGAGACGTCTCGTGATGTCATCAGTGGGTATTTTGATTTGTACTTATGTTATTAGATTTGCATGTGTCTGTAATCAGAATTGCACAAAAAGGCAGAATTCAAAGAGGATGTAGCTGAATTTTCCTCCTGTATTCCTTGTAACCATCTAAGCACACAGACATTTTGCTCAAAGTGACAGAAATAACCTCCAACTGCCCCATAGTCTTCAAAGACAATGTAAACTTGAGGGGAGGCTTTTTAGAAGAGAAAGGGTAGATGAAAGGGAATCTTTAAAATGTATTTCCAGAATTCTGACACAACAAACAACTAATTAATGTCAATGCAAGCCAGAGTTTGACAGTGTCTCTGAACTGAATTATTGTCTCACCCAGTAAAAAACAAGTAGCATGAAACATCCAGACCACACCTGTCGGAGATTTAGATCAGCTACATGAAACGGTATTTTGTGTATTTAGGTACTAAATCTTCAAAGTATAAACACAAACAAATAAACTTTCAAGTTATTTCCTCACAAAATATCACACAGGAAAAGAATTCTATATTTTAAAAAACATTTTTAGGTGACCCCTGTGTGAGAAAATACTGAGAAGATAACAGCTGTTCATGTACTTAATAGAAGTATTTGTGTTATTCTTACACAATCAGAATGTTCAGTTTTATTCATCATTTCTTCTTCTTTTGTCATCTCTGTTGAGTTTCCTTGTCCATAAGAAATGTAAAACTTCTAAGTAAAATAAGTAAAGTAAAACCTTCAGTTTCTGTTTTATCCATTATTTCAGATATGTATCTATCTTCAAACCTTTTCAAAATTATTATGTTTGGATTATATTTTCTGCTTCATTCAATTACATAGAAAGAAAAAAAATATATTATTACAATAAATGACTTCCTGATCGGAAAGTTACTTTAGAAAGGCATATGCCAATTAAACGCTGACCAAAGCTCTCAAAATAATGTGATTAAATTGAGCTTTACTCATGCAGAGGGAATATGGCCTTTTTATGGAAAATATGTCTAAGGTGGTCCTGGTATCCTGGTCTATGCTGTGTTTTCGAGCAGCATTCAAAAGTCTCCAAACAGACCCCACAAGTGTCTCAGACAGACCTCACCATCCAATGATTGCATCTTTTTCATTGAGTTTCTTAGAACTATTATATGATGATATAGTTTGATCATATGATCACACATGCAGTACAGACTCACTAACATGATGGAGGATTAACTGAGAGGTTCCAAGATGTCTGTGGACTTCCATAAATTTCCACGAATCTAAAGTAACACGGATTCTAATCCCCAATCAGATGAACAAATTGAGTACACATTTGTCTAATTACTTGTCCAGATGTACAAAGCAAGATCAAAGGAAAGCGTTCCTGACTGTCATTGAGGGTATTTGCTCATTTCAAAATCATTTGCAGCTTTTCCACATTTCTCGTGGGTGGTTCTGCTTCTGCAGCCTCACTGGTGTTAATCACCATGGAGCGTGTATGTGAGTGTTGATGCTGGGAAACTTACTCTGGGTGTTGTAGCCTGGGGTCACATGCTGTGACTCCTAGAGTGATGGGGCGAGATAGAAAAAGCCAGAGGGAGATGTGTTGAATGAATAAACCAACAGATGTCGTTATTGATTTCACAGCAATGCAGCAATGTCATTACACAATATTCACATCTTCTGATCTCTCTGGAGGGATTAGGGTGATGCTGGGGACTGAAAGAGCTAAAGCAGTCGAGTCTAATTCATTAAATAGTAGGTTAGATTTACTGCTTCTGTGTATACCTGTTTTCATTCTTTTGACATCGACACCAATCAGAGGCTTTTCGTATTAAATGTGATTCATAAAAGCACTGTGGAGAAAGAGAAATACCACCTGCTGTTCCAGTCAGAATATTACTGACATTTCTGAGATGAGTGTTAAACAACATAACATTTATGTGACACTTATTCACACTATTTACATAACAATGTGTCATGAAGCCTTTTTTGAAGTGAAACTTTTCCACCATCTCTCTACCCAACACTTGAATCTTTTCTTTTAGTTTGCCCCAGTTTTTGACTGCCGATGGTGACTGTCCAAGTAGATGACATTCTCTCTTTTCAGTTTATTTCAGAGTACAGCTATGGCCCAGTTCATATCCTATATCAACATGTGTGAGTACATAGTTTGCATTAACAGGCGTCTCTGTTTATACCAACTGACATCACTTCCTCAGTGATGTCAGACAAGTGATGTCAGATTACTGTTAATAAGCATGCTGGCTCGGGGTGTTTTTTGCTCTAAGCTTACCCGCTAACAATGACGAGCTCGCCATCGAGCAAAGATAGTTAGCTTTCTGACATGTTACCACTACTCACTAATCAACAAGTTCAAAAAATATTTCTCAAAAATGCATTAATTGATATTGGTGTTGCACAATCTAGTATGGAGCTGTGAAAATGTTATTTGTTGCAGCATGTTCACTTCCATGCAGCTCTAGAAACTCAGTGAGGATGTGAATGAAACGTGCAATAAAAACTGTAATTTTATTGGCTGTCATCTGCGCCACTAAATTGCACGAGTAATCAAGTTCTATGACAGCAACAGAGAGTTTATGGATCTAATTAGCATTTTGCAGTGAGAGAAAGCAGTTACTCACTTGTAATAAATGTGGGAGTTAAAGTGAAACATTCTTAACTGTCAGACAAGTAAAACAGGATATTTTACTGGTCAAGTGTCTCAAACAATGCAGATATTCTCAGCTTTTCCGTTGGTGTGGTGAAGGAAGAAACTCTTACTAACCTTATTTGGGATGGCAAACTTTGTCTGCTCAGCCTTTCCAGGGGTGTGTATAGCTGTGAGAGGGGGGGGCCATGAATGGGTCATCTCCTAAAAACACACAAGCAGGTTTGTTTTGTCTATGACTTTGAAAAGAATAGTGATGCTGAAGAACTGGCACAATTGACTTTTTCTATAAGGTGGGAGGCATGTTGGGAGTCAGCAGGGACTGAGTTAGTTATTTAGTTGGTTGGTTATCTTTGATTAAACTTGCGAGAACATAGTACAGAAAAGTTGAATGTCCAGAGAGAAGTAGCTTGATGCAGCACTGCAGCGGCATCCCTCATAATACTAATCGAAGACTTTTCAGTTTCAAAATCTAAGCTTCAAGACGTGCTGTGTGACTCACTGTTGGTTACTAAGTCAAAGGGCTTTAAAGGTCATTGACATCACAAGTCCCATTGTGCTTCTCCTCATCCCCTCCAGTAGATGACTCATGTTTTCTGTAAGCTTGGAAAGGTGTGTGTGTGTATGTGTGTGTGTGTGTTAGCATTACGGAAGAATTCCTGGTTTGAGTGTGTATGTATTATACTTGGCCTGCAACACATGATATGTTGCTAGGCAGCTCTTCTCTGACATCATCATGACACTATTAGACAAGTTCCCATGTTTGACAGACGCCGCTCCTGAAGGCGTGTGTTCATACATTTGGATGTATGTGTATGCTGCATCTAAATGTGTTCCTGATGTCATGGGATTATCTCAGGCAGTCACAGACACACATCCACATCAGTGGGACTCTCAGCTTATTGTCATGTTGAATCATTATCCATTATGTGCCAGTACTATTAATTAAACCTAAATACAAAGAAATTGTACAATTACCATCAATGTTCATTGTGAGACTTTCTTTCTGTGTATTTTCACCTCACTGATCTTTGTGTTTGATTTATTTTTTCATTGAAAATTCACCTCTGAATGGCTTGGTTTATTAATTTCACCTCGAAAGGGTTGTTTGTGAAGGTTACATGTCCGTTATTATTTTGTCGTTTGTGTAAGTGTTGTTCGAGTCAAGGTGTGAATGGGGGTTAAACTGGGTGGGAGCGATGTCAAGGCCACGTAGTAAGTGGCTGATTTGTTCATAGACTTCTTCGTTGAATTGTTCCAGTTGGAACAATAGTCTCCCCTTAGTTTCCAAACAGCAGACTCACATCAAAATATAGCAATGAAGTATGTGTAGTGCAACAAAAAAACTGCAAATACACTCTGAGAGTATTAACACCCATTCACACCCTCACACAGTTGACAAATACAATGACCCACAGGTCACCTCGGCAGAGGTCCCCCTTCTTGGTCAGTTGAGAAAGTGCTGTAAGTTAGAAATAAAAACTGGAACAAGGGACAACTATGTCTGCATCACACACATCTTAATTGTATTTAATTGTTTACAGGTCTAACACATTATTTAGAAGTGACATCAATAAAAGAAAATGAAATAGAATACTGAATAGGGTGGTAGTTGTGGTCATTAACTGAAGATGTGCCAGGGTGTGGCACATGTAGCTTAGGAGGTAGAGCGGGTTGTCCAGTCTGTGAATGTGTATTAGCAGCTTAGAACTTATAGCAACCTCTGCCAGCAAGTGTGCCTGTAAATAGGTAAGTAAGGCAACATTGTGAAAGTTAAGAAAAGCCTGATATAAATATGCAGCCATTTACCAGTTACCCATAAGCTGTGGCTACATGGATTCAGACAGTCTGTAGTGGTACAGAATTAGAGCTTAATCACAGAAAAATCAGTGAAGCAACTATCACATCTGCGTAAGAAACGGGAGGGCATCTGTTTATGGCCAGGGAGATAGATACATTATAGGAACATGATTTAAAGTATGGTCAGCAGGAAATTTTATTCTTAGTAGTGGTAGTAATACTAGTAGTAGTAGCATTGTTACATATAGTATATATTATAATATATACTCCACTTGGTGGTTGATGATGTTGCAAAAGTGGATTCAAGAATATATTGAAATTTCTGCATTAATTGGGTAGTGTGCAAATGCAATATCTATATAGGATCATGCCAGTTATAGCAGCTACTTCTACGGTAACTAAGTGAATTTGCACAATTGAGGTCTGAATCACCTCACCTCACATTTTGAATTCCCTGATCGTTCCGTTTGACAAACCTAAAAACAACAAATTAATTTCAATAGTGCACCAATTGTGTTGACATGCAGCTCATATAGCACACTATCTGTCACACACACTGCTGCGTGAGGGGGAAACGTGAATGACAGAGGACTGTGAGGGATGAACAGACACAGTGATGTGGCAAAGAACGAGAGGGAGAGACTATTCCATTGAGTAGAGCGAGAGTGGAACGAGATAGGCCTTGTGTTCATAGCTTCATGTCCTAAATGGTGAAAAGTGGGATAACATTTTTATTTGGAAACAAACAAAACCGACTGCCCCAAAACTGCCCCAATGAGAACAATTTTAAAATCAAGGACGTGCACGTCGCCCGGATTGGCGTCACCGGGGCCCCACCCTGGAGCAAGGCCTGGGGTTGCAGGGTACAGGCCGAAGGAGCGACGTGGGCCCACCCTCCTGTAGGCCCACCACCCGCAGGAAGGCTCAGAAGGGGCCGGTGCAATGTGGTTTGGGTGGCGGCCGCGGGCGAGGGCCCCGGCAACCCAAACCCCGGACAACGACTCTGGCTATGGGGACATGGAATGTCACCTTGCTGGGGGGGAAAGAGCCCGAACTTGTGTGGGAGGCTGAGCGGTACCGGCTAGAGATAGTCGGGCTCGCCTCCACGCACAGCTTGGGCTCCGGAACCCATCTCCTTGAGAGAGGTTGGACTCTATTATTCTGGAGTTGCCCGCGGTGAGAGGCGACGGGCTGGTGTGGGCTTGCTCATAGCTCCCCAGCTTAGTCGCCATGTGTTGGAGTTTTCCCCATTGAGCGAGAGGGTCGCTTCCCTTCGCCTTCGGGTGGGGGGTAGGTCTCTCACTGTCGTGTTGGCCTATGGGCCAAATGGCAGTGCAGAGTACCCGGCCATCTTGGAGGCCCTGGGGGGGAGTACTGGAAGGTGCTCCAGCCGGGGACTCCATTGTTCTCCTGGGGGACTTCAAGGCCCACGTGGGCAGCGACAGTATCACCTGGAGGGGAGTGATTGGGAGGAATGGCCCCCCTGATCTGAACCCGAGTGGTGTTCTGTTATTGGACTTCTGTGCTAGTCACGGTTTGTCCATAACGACACCATGTTCGAGCATAAGGGTGTCCATAAGCACACGTGGCACCAGGACACCCTAGGCCGGATGTCAATGATCGACT
>CAAKHB010001627.1:8176-25026 GCA_901007665.1 Aeoliscus strigatus | reverse complement strand
CCCCCCTCTGCCCCCCCCCCCCTCCCCCCAAACCCCCCCTGTGTGCACACTGCATACATATACATGCACACAATGAACACACTCCCCTTCGCTCAGAGAGGTCGGACCATTTGCCAGTTCAGAAAACTCTGGAGCATTCTTGTCAACGGTTCCTCCTACTCCTGTGAACCCTGTTAATAATTGTTGGAGTGAAAAACATTTGACGAGACAGCTGACGTGTATGTGTGCATGTTGCGGGGAGGGGGGACGTATTTAGTGGATGCATGTACTTGTTGATGTGTATTTGTCAATTACTAAGAATATGAATATGATCATATTTGCTACCCGTTGACCCCATGTGTACATTCAAATTGTGTCTGTGATAAAGATGATGTTTTCTTTTACCCACTGCAGTCTGACTGGACTGACTCATCCTGTTATACCAGGCTGGGGGACATCGCTCTGAAAGACAAACACTCGTTCCTTTGGGGACCTCGACAGTCCCTGCAGCTCCGCCACTGGCAGAAATACAGTACAACTGCTTTACAAACAGAAGACACACACAGACGCGACGCCTGTTAACCTGACACATGAACAAATAGACTGATGACCTCTATGTCTACGTTATCGTAGTCAGTCCTCCTGAAAGATGTTTACACAACGTCGCCATCGGTTTCTATGCTGAACACACATCGTGGAAGAATGTGCAGCGAGAATGTGAGCACAAGTTGTTACAGAGAGAAGGTTTTGTGTAAGCCACGGTGTTTTTGGTCTCTTTTTTGTGATTAACTATAGTTTAACGCACTCAACACAAGACAAAAGTCTAAAGTGTAAAAAAAAAAATAAAAATCATCACTTCTGAGACATATTCCACCTTTGACTTTTTTCTCCTCTAGGAAGTGTGGAACTGTGCTCCTTCCTTGTAGTTTTGATTTTCATGTGTCGTGACTCATGCAAACAGACTGTTTTATATGCAAATGAACAGTTAGGGAGTGTCTACATCAGTGACTGGCTGCAGATGGCAGTAAAAAATCAGGTCTGGACCAGTGTATTTACATCACACTGATTCAGATTTGTGCCAGAGGCCCATGCACATGCAAAACTTTGCAAATCTGATGACAAAAGTGAACATTTATGTCTTTCACAATACGTTGTCAGTTTCATTGGCTGCAAATGTCTTTAGTTGTCTAAATTGCAGGTCTAAATTAACCAAGCGACCAAATAACAGACCTCTGAGAGATATAATTCTCGTTAGCAGTGAGCCAGCAGTATGTAAATCACTGGGCAGCAGTGACACTGCTACTCCACTACGTTGGACAGCACACAAACAGCTGGGCTGGATAAAACTGCTCAGCTTGTCTGGATCATTATAAAGAGGCTCCACAAGCTGAATACGGACGTAAATAGAAGCTGTTATTTTCTTAGCTAATGTTTCTTTGTCTATAAAAATGCTCTGTATCTGCAGCAGTTGTTCTGTGCACTGATTTTGCACACAACGCATGTTGGGATTGAGGCCTCTGTGTGCTGTTGGTGTCTAAGGAACCATTTATAGCGGAGTTTATGATAAAACAGCTCCAAAATCTCATTTCACAGGACTTTCATGTTACAACAGCGTACCATTTCTCCCCAGAAGTACTGCTACATCCAGTTATTCACTGAGGCTTGCAAACGGGCACAAATCATACAATGACACATGTACACAATACATCTGACAAACTTTGGTACTGGAAGTCTGCTTTTATCTTGAAACTTCAACTTATTATAAAGAAATCAAAGGAAGCAAGAATCCATCACCCGATGGCTGAGGACAAACAGAAACACCCCATTCCTTATTCCACACGAAAGCCATTTTGAAAACATCCCCCAACTTAAATTTTTCATGTTAAATCAAGACATACCAGTTTCGACTGCCATCTGCTCGCTACAACGCACTTTGGTTCAATGAGGTCAATACAATTGTTTTTTGTCAGTCTGTCAATCATCTGTGGAGCATTCTGACCTGCACCCACCGGTGTGAACAAATAACGTTTGATCAACCGATTGTCACAAGCTTTTTACCGATGAACAGAAAAGAACGAGATCGTCTTCAATAAAATCATCCACTGATGCATCGGACACCGTTGCCGATGCCCGCTTACGATCTTAAATTGACTGCTACGCCTGGACATGACTCTCTTAACGAGAGAATCACCAGAAAAAGGTGCTGCCAAAGGCCGTAAGCTTCACATGGGTTCTTTGGCTGTAACCCTCATACTGCAGCTGATTTTTGCATTGTCAAAGAACAGAAGCATCACCGGGGAGGAGGAAGAGATGGAGGTCAGATTGTGTCTGCTGGAGAGTGTGTAGGCGTGCCCAGGCCGGGGGAAATGTATGAGTGAATTACATCATGTTTCATGCACCAACCATACTGTAATACGAGGCTTCGCAGGCTTCTCTGTTCTGTGGAGACGATCCAACTGCACCGATGCACAGAAATGAAAGCAAACGATGCTTCGCTCAGTCTTCCAACAAGTTGATGCGTTCATATTTGCCGTGATTGATTGGTTTACGTGTTGTTGTGTTAGTGTGTGTGTCATCGTATCTGGGTTGCCTTCAACCCCTCCCCAGGCTGCACTCTCTACCCTAAATGTCTCGTAGTGATGTGGGTAACACATGTTTTACAGTTAAGCTTTGAACATACGATTGCTGCGTAAATGCTGTTGAATTCCCTCTGATTCTCAATGTGCCTCCACGCATGCGTGCACGACCTGGGAATGTGCTTGTGTGTGTTGTTGCACATGTGTCGGAGAGGCAGGATCCGACGCTGCTAAATGGCTCCAGTCCAGCTGCTGTTACATAAACCTCTCACACACAACCTGGAGCATTCGCACTAGAGGGAGGCCCGGCCTGAGCTACGAGGGATGTGATTGGACGCCGTAGCTTCGAGCTGAAGTCGAAACAACGCGAGACGAGTCCTCAGATGACCTCTCCCACAGAGGCAGAACGGAGGAATGAGCACGGAGACTGACACATGTTTCATGGAAACCATGACACATCGCAGAACAGTGTGACGCCGACTAATGTAAAACTATCAGAGGGTGGCCAAAACAACAAGGGAGCAAAGAAGTATTTTTACCAAGAGCAGAAATGCCAAGCCACTTATGACGTGAATAATACGCTGGCATTGTGTTCATCATGTGCTCCACAGAGTCCTTTATTGGGTGCAGCTGTCTCGGATCACAAAACCAGTGGTTGAAGGAGCCGAGCGTTCACTCCATTTACTTTACGGTGATAATAACACATTCTCTCGCGTTTAAGGAGGGTTTTGTCTCTGATGGGACGCTGTGCATTCGCTGCCTGTTGTGTAAAAAAAATGACAGGCAATAAAACATGTCACTTGAGTAAAGACAAAGGAGACCCCTCCGCTGTCAGACGGCTCGATGCGATGTGTGTGTTGGCAACTTTATAATGCTAACTAGCTCTGGAGGAGAGGGCCGTGAGCCAGGTAGTCGCCTAATGAGAAGTTGCATCCCCCCAGGTGGGCCATACCAAAAGAAATGAAGCATGGACTGGATCCTTCCCCCTTCTCCAGATGCCCACTCTGCAGTCCTCCATTATAGCTCACAGTCTAAATTTAACAACAAAAAGGTGTGTGTGTGTGTGTGTGAGGGGAGGGTGGGGGGTGGGGGTGGTAAGTCTCCTCACGTCCTGACTTACACCTCTCTGGAGCTCACTGCTGACACATTACTTCCCATCGCCCTGTTTCTTCGTCCCGCTCTCAGCTCCTCCTCTCCTTATCTAACTGTCTCTGTCGGACTTTTTATTTACCCCCCCACCCCCTCTGTATCTGTTTCACTGTCCTCTATCTCTCTTCACTTTGAAAAATCCTTCTCTCACTATTTTCAACCCGCATCGCCCTCCATCTCCCTTTAGCAGCCGTTGTGGGAGGTGTCAAGTGAGGTAAGAACTCACTTGACCGCTCCTACAGCACCTAACACATGGAACACGGCCTTGATGACATCACAGTCTAAACGGGCTGCTTCTTCTCAGAAGAGACTTTGGCACAGGTGAAATGAAAACCATTATTTATAACGTACATGCTTAGTTGGGCTGTTGCCCCCAGCAATGTAAACGCTGTCTCACTGTACGAGAGAGACCAAATACAACGGGACACCTGGGACTGGTCAAATGTTTTTCATTTTTCATTCAGTTTTTTCAGAAGCTTGGTCGTCAGAGAAAATTCGACATCAAGTCTTACATAATCAATGAATCCATTCGATCACACACTGCCATTTCTGTGTCTCAGAATAACAACACAAAAAACTAACAGACTGATTTGCGTGAACTTTGGTGCAGCATGAGGCCAAGAAAGAAAGAAAAACATCACATTTGTTTCACATAGCGGGAGAAGAAAATGCCTTTCTTCAAACCATGGACCTCGCTCTCTGAGTCAGTTCTGTCAGATAAGAATACTCCTCCCTCACCTGCCCTGCAGTCTCACACCATGCCACACAAAGGTATGCTAACATTTATCTAGTTTACTGCAGACGAGACCCACTGGCCAGGTGTGTTTGCAGCTGGAGGTCTGGTTCAAGTTGGTCCAAGTTGTTGAACTTCTAAGTTCAAGTTATAAAAAAATGGAACTGAATGAAATCAAAATGTTAAAATGGATTTGACTTCTGACTTTTTTCTCAGAATTAGGAGTTTGTTTTCATGGTGATTAGTGCCACATGTGGCGCTAATCATCTTCCATTGTTTCTTCATCTATGACAAACAATACATCTTAGTACCTCCTGCTCCACTTCAATCACCATAAATTCAGCCATTATCTGGTAAATGTCTTTCACAGCTCCCCAGGGGGACATGGGCAAAAAAAATATTCATGCTAGTATCAGGGTCGTACATGCTGCTATCAAGTGAGCACCTGATACTGTCATGTACACCTGATGTGTGCATACCTGATGTGCAAAGGAAATTCTGGTATATTTCCTGTTCAAAGTCCAGTTCATACCAGCTGTGCCGTGACCTACCCGAGTGGCAGTTGTGAGCTTTTACACTTGTGTGTGAAATAAAATACTATTCAGAGGCATAAGTACAAACCAGGCTGTAGTCTAATTCGTCGTGTAGGGTAATCTATTTTAAAATGTGCATGTGACAGTATTTCTGGTTAATACTACAACATTTAATTCAGTATAAACCAATGTGTTAAATCAACCCTTCAGTATAAAGTGGAAACGTTATCAGGTGTACGTGATACATGCTTTTCTTTTTTTTTCTTCTTTTGCTTATGTCCCTTTAGCGGCAAAAAATCTTCGAAATCCTTCCGAGGAAAATGGCGACGATGAACCGCACCGAGAGAGAGAGCTTGAAAGGGTTCCTTGAGAAATCTTTATGGTAATTTCATGTAACAGTTCCTCTGCAGATGGAAGTTGGAGTGTGACCCTAGCCTAAGTGCTTTTTTTTTTGCAACCAGGCACTCATCTTAAACATCTGCCACCAGCTTTCTGCTGGCCGGGCTCGAAGCATGAGCAGCAAGTCTGATTCTATAACCCCAAACACATAATCTAGTTAAAGGTCTCTGTGATGGCGGTGTGTAAATATCAAATTAAAGTGTTGGGAATGAGCACAATACCTCCAACGGTCAGGAAAGCACCCGGAGGGCCTGACAGCTGGCTGGCTTGTCTGCTTTTTTTTAAATTTTGCTCTCTCTTTTCCAGCACTGGGTCTGTACGGGTATTTTGCATTCAAACACACATCTAAATGAGTTAGACCAACGCCTCAGGCAACAGGGACAAAATGAAAAGCACATATTACAGCCACTACTCATTTTCTCTCAGCTAAATATAGCATAAAAACCTGCCTTGCGTCGGGCAGTTATCTACTAAATGTTTTTTCTTTTCCCCATGTGCCACCAAAGCTGGCCACAGCCAGTGACTGTGACGTCAGGGATGCGGTGTGTTTCTTGGAAATAGGAAACATGTGGATGTGCGACTGACATCACCAACGAAAGCTTGTGCAGTCATGTGCAAATAAATCAGGCAGCATTTAATATTAATGAATAGCGTTTTGGATCCTTCTTGTAATGTCAGCTTATGTAATACAAGGTACTTCTAATAAATGCAGCGCTTTGACTGTGTGTTATGATCTTATCGATCCGATTTATGTGACCATCCCTTGACCACGAGTGTGAACCGTGTACTTTTGTCACCTATATGATGGAATTAGACTGTAAGTGTTGCAACCAGATGTTTTTAGTCCATTGAGTGTGTTTCTTTGTGCTGTATCATCACAGCACGTCTTCTTAAATGTGTCCTCCGTCTGCTTGTGTTTGAATATGTTGAAACTCTCTTCATTGCAACATTTCATTTCTCAGTCTCACTGATAATTCATATATTTACACACACATTTCCAGTGACGTGTGGTGGGCTCCATTATATTACACTTACATAAAAAGATTCTGTCCCCATGGTGTCAGACCACTTTATTTTAGTTTACTTTAGTTTTTATTTATTTCCTCTTATGTTCCCCTTTCAGACAGCTATGTTGGACCGGGTTACAGCGTCTGTTGTCTTGTGACCTGTTGCCGTACCTTCCACAGCTCGTTTGAAGAAGACTTTGCAGCTCCCGCATGTCACAACGCCGTAGTGGCACCCCGATGCCTCGTCTCCACAGACCAGGCACACTTTGGCCGTTGAGGATGGCTGTCTCAGTGGCGAGCTGGAAGGACAACACACACCCACACAAGATGAGACACAACAGTACAAAGAAATCAACAAAGAATGCTCACAAGTCGACAGCAAGTCTGAGGCCGAGCGTTTCCAGCCTGCTACCTGAGCCACAGAACAGAAGCGGCCCAGTGTGGCTAATCATGGAGATGTCTGCCAGACAGGAAGGATTTGCATTTATCTCTTTTACAGCTTCACCAGGCTTAGAGAGATGACAATAGCAGAATTAGAGAGACAATTGTAATAATTCAATGGACAAAGGGAACGATGCCTTCAGTGTAAACCTTCTCTGTCATGATGTCTTCCATCTTCATCTTCCATCAAAGGTCAGTGCAGCGAGAGCAGTAGTCAACAGTAACAGCTGACACCCACCTTTTGTACATCTTGGTGATAGAGAGGGGACAGTAAGTCCCTCTTTACTACTTAAAAAAAGTTGATTCTTTCTCATGACTCACTTGTCATGTGTTATGTTTCTTCACTGCAGTGCCAACGCTGGATAGAGATACCGGGACGTTTGTACAGGTTAGTTCAACTTCAACGGCTTGTAGTTTTACAAGTGGGTACACATTTGTCTAAAAACTGCAATACCAGGAAACTGAAATCATAAAAAAAATGTAATGTAGAGTTACGTTGTGAATGTGAGGGTTTGTTGTTCTTACAGCCAACTCGACATGGGCGTCAGGAAGGGGCACCGGCCACATCCTTTTACCACAAGGAACTCCGATATCAAGCCACAGATTATAATCAGTTGGATCCAGTATACATCCAAGGATGGCGGGACAAACTCTTTGTTGTTGTTGTTGTTGTTCTGAGTGGTGACAAATACATGTTCATGTTGGAAAACGAGTATGAAACCTGACATGAAGCGCTCAGTTTGCAGAAGGAGTCGGCCCGTTGGGGCTCTATGCTGGCACGTGGCATGGTGAGTAAAAGGAGTGGGTTGTATTATTACTCTGTTTGTGCAACGACACTGAGTCATTTGGGTCTGAAATAAAAAAACACTTAACCGGATTTCCCATTTGAGAGGGTTATCATCCTTATAGTATCTAGTACTGGATTTTTAGACGTGAAAAAACAGATAGGATATGTACGTACACAAAGAAAACAACATGTAGCTGGTACAACGAGAGAACACCTTGTATCAAAACATTGAAAGTGGCCTCAGCTTCCCCTTCTTTTCTGTGCTAATTACCTCTCTCCCATCTAAATCAATAATATGCAAGGTGATTGTCTGGTTAACATTCTCCTTACATCCCTCATCAAACCAGCTGCCAACCCTCTCTCTCTCTCACACACACACACACACACATACACACACTCGCTCATACACGCATATTTCCTCCAAGGGAGAAGCTGGAAAGGGGTACATCAACAGCACACTCAGATACAATCAGGACCACTGATCTAATTCCCCCTCGTCCATCTACAAACACATTCAATTTGTCAGGACGTTTAGAGGAGTCTCTGGTGAGGTGTTTGTCTGACTACATCTCTCTGGCGCTGTGCCCCGTTGCTTCAGCCTAATGTGCGTGTGTGTGCGCACGTATGAGTGTGTGTGTGTGCGTGTGCACATGCGCACATCGAGTCCACGTCGAGATCTGATTTTCAGCAGGTTAATCTGCTAAACATCCACCATATATTGGCCTTTACACACCAGTGACTGTTAACATCAACGGATCAGCCCAGGCCAAGACAAAATGAAACACACGCATCCGGGCAGCAGTGAGCCTCTTTCCTATTTAATTTTTCTTAACAGCGTCACGTATTAAAAGCTGGTCACTGTGTGCCAGCCTGCCTGCTGGTCCAACCAACAAGGTGACTTTCCTTCCCTCTGAGAAGTATATAGGTCATTCCCTCTCTGCTTATGAAACCAGAGCTGACAGGCCGGGCTGCAGTGACTGCGCATCAACGGCTGCCAAAAGCCCAAAACTAAACAGGAGCTACCAGACATTCCCAAATCAGGCAGTTTCAGCGGACATGTTGTAAGCCTACAGCTAAGCAGTGGAAAAGAAACAATAATGTGTTTAAATGTGTTCAAGAGATGTGAAACAAACAGTCAAACGAATATCGTCTCCTTTTTGTTTGGATTGTCATTTTACTGGCGTCAAACAGTGATGGGGCAGGAACGCCATTTGTCGGGAAGGTAGATGAACCGGCCAGTTCGTGGAGTCCGAGGTTTAAGGACATTTTAACTTTAAAATGATTCTTAAAAACCTCTGTGAATCTTTTTCTTGCCGACCCGTCTCCTTCATTTCTGGGTGCAGCCTCCGCCGTTCTCAATGGGACTATGCGACTGCACAGATCAAAGGTCTCATTCTTCACTCCAGTTGTTTCTTTTTTCCTCTCCCAACAGAAACCCCAGGGCAGCTGTTTCATTGTTTTCTACGTCCTTTCATCTTTAAAGATAACACACAAATCTAACAACTGATTTACTTGCTGTTTATTTCCCATCAGGCTACAGATGAGTGTGCTGGTTTCTTCCCACCAGAACCTACAAGCATAATTGTGCAGCAAAAACACTCCACTGCTTCTTTTCTTTTTCGGGCAACACGTTGCAAATGGTACAAATGAGTGAGGTGAGAGAAGTAAAGAGACTTGAGGCGGACTTTACTCAGTGAAATGTGTTCGGACCAGAGATGTTTGGGATAAAACTGGCTTTTCCACTAGTAGAATTCCCCACAGGGAGCATTCTCTGAATGGTTGAATATCACCACCCTTTCTCAGCTCCGCAAAGAATGCAGTGAAAGCGTTTTTGAAAATGCTTTCACTTGAAAGCAACTTGACAAAGCCGCTGTCGTCTCCATCATCTGACTGCGATAAAATCCCATCAGTATGGGTCACAAGAAAGCGTAAGAAGTCATCGACGCGCGGCGCAAAAAGAGAAATTAACAGACGAGGAGCATGAAACGGAGAAAACCAAGACAGATAGAGGAAAGTCAAATGCAGTTATTGTGAGGTTGTCATCAAGATAACATCATTAGGGGGTGAAGAACGCGCTGTGAGGCTGTATGTGAACACTGACGCTCACGTGGTGAGAATGAACCCTGTGACCCACATAAGAACATTAGCATGGCAGAGTCTGTATGCAAACAGCTGATCCAGACAGTTGTGTTGTACTGAAACACAGTGTCTTCACCGTACCTGTCTCACACACACACTGTATTGACACTGTTGCAAAGCCAAACATCTACTGTAAATATGAATTTATGTGTGTGTGTGTGTGTGTGAGTAGACTTGTTCACTCTAGAGCCTGTTATCATGGCCACAGTTCAGACAAGTAGCACAGCCTCCCTGAACCTGTGCTTCATGAAAGGGAAGCATCCTTGACTCAACCACAGCTTCCATGGTACAGTACCTCTTTACAGTCTGGCCAACAATATTTATGTAATACACAACTTGGAATGCTGAAAAACCGTAAGCTGGACCCATTCAAAAGAGCGCTTATGCAACTCTGCAGGTTGGAAAGGTAAAGGTAGATTAGTTTAAACCAGCCGAGGGAGATGGAGGGAGCAAAGTAAAAAGAAAGAGGACAAAATGGCTTACATAACCATGAGCAGACAGTATAAACATTAGGTTAACACCCACTCACTGGCTCTCAAAGGCAGAGAGAGGTCTTATGGGCGGCGTTCAAGAGGCACCGGGGATTTATTTTGCCTGCTGAAGGTGACCCTGGCATCGGCCAGAGTACCTGAGCATAGAGAAATGTGAGATTTCCTCTTTGTGTTTGTGCTTGTGTTACACTTACATTAAGGTTACAGGATAATCTGCTGCTAATGGCGTCCGTCAGTGTATCGAAAAAAAAAAAAGGAATCTGAAAATCTTGCTCTCTGCGTGCGTCGCATTTGGCGAATGAAAAACGAAAAGACGGGAAAAAAGAACAAAGACAAATGGGGCTTTTTTAGATTTCCTTCACCAAAGAATTCAACTTTTGCCTTTGAAATAGAAGCTGAAACCTCATTACGCTGATCGTTTTCTGCAAATGTTCAGCGACACAAACCTTTCATTCTAACTCATGTTCTAACTATCCACTTGGCAGCTCAAGTTTGCTAAACATTTTCAACTCATGCTGCAGCTGAATGTGGCTTTGAGGTGTCAGACTGTAACTGTCAGATGGCGGAAGAAACCATGACGACCAAACGACAAATGTGATACCTGGGCTTTAGTCATCTGTGCATTCTGAATATCAAAATGACAACAACTGAACGTGTTGAGGCGGCACGGTGGGCAGGGAGTTGTTTGTAGTATAAGAGTATCAACTCCTTTATTCTGGTTCAGTTACAGAGGTGTCTGTGTGCTACAATCAGTCACCATCTGCTCCATGTCGTACGTTATGTGTTTGAGTCACGACGAACAGCGCTGTCACGGCAGTGTCGCGCAGTCATCAAAGAGGATGTTGAATCGCAGTGGGAAAACGCCTCAATGGAACCAAACGGAGCAGAGCCGAGTCGAGCCGAGCTAGAACCGTGACGCTGCAAAAGCCACTTGTCTGGGGTGTACCTGTTCTCCCATTGACAGCTGAGATCAGCTCCAGCATAAACCACGACGATGAACGTACTGTATGTCTAACTATGTTTGGGAGGAGGACATCATTAATGTGTAGAGAAAGATTCCCCGTCTTGGTCCATTCTGGAAACTCCCACGATTTACCGCCTGTCAGGGGCAGCGAGGGACTTTACATTTCCACGCAGCAATGAATTATTCACAAGACACCACATCATACGCCAACACCAAGTTAATGGCTACTACGGTATCCTCTGCAGTAACACTGACACGCTGGAACGTGTCAATTTCAATACTTTCCAAGCCATGCAAAAAAAAGAAAAATCAATAAGTTGAATTGTATTTGCAGGATGCTACAATAATAATAATAATAATAATAATAATAATAAATCTCTACACATCCATTCATCTAGACAATGCAGCCGACAGATTTAATTACACATAAAAACATACAGCAGGTTAAAGATCTCCATAACCGCAAGAAACCATGTTAACAAGTGGTTTGGAAATGATGTTTGATGATGATACACAGCAACATTCAGAAACTTCTCCAGCATCAAAACAATCCAGCTATTCATTTAAACAAGAATTCGCTTCGTCATTTCCTGCGGCATCGCTTTCATCGACCGTGACCGATGTGGCTTTACTGACAAAAAGAACTTTGGTTCTCATGTGCTGCTCACACTAATCTCTTAATGATCCCCAAAAGATTCTGTTTTTAGCAGCGCGCTGTGAAGACCTCTGCTGAATCAGAAACAGCCACCAGACAGCTGGAGCACCGTTCAGCTGACATGCTGACAATTGCGTCGCTGGGCGTCAGGTTGATTTCCATGCCTGCATGAGAAATAGAGCAACAATGCAAACAGGAGGCCCGGTGATCAACAGAAAATGATTAACTCGTGCAGGAACATGAAATACCTGCTCTGTGACTTAAATCACATCCCCTTCTTCAACATAAACCGCCATGAGAGCATAAATAAGCAGGGTTGTCGGTGTAAATCTAACTCAAATACAGAGCCTGTTTTCACCACCTCTGCTCAAACCTGACTGGAATCTGTCTTGCTGCCACGAACATAAACAGAAAAGGACCTCTTCAAAGCTACGCTGCTAACACTGACTTTGATAACAAGCTAAATCCTTTGATTCTAGTGGCATGGATGTACTCTAGACACGGCCTCCCTTTGTGCTCGCACCGACCGCTGACTTTTCCTTCTCACAAACTGGGCTATACCTGGCCCGTACAAAGAGTCGGGTCTGGGGCAGGTTGCTTGTACAGCAGGTGACCTCCAAACTCAGCTTAGAGGCCGTGGGACAAATGAGAAAAACAAATCCCTAGAGAGGGAGATTATCTTTAAAGGATCAGTGCTGACCTGAGCCACCTCCATGGTGCACACTCCTTACCGCCGCTCTCCACTTTCAAGCAGCAACAGCTCCAGCCTGTTTGGCATAACCGTGTTAGGAACAAAGCAGGTCTAGTCCTTGATTATAGTAGACTATGAGCTCAAGGCTGGCAAATCTAAGTCTGAAAAAAAAACAAGAGAAATAAGTTCATGGTCTCAGACAAATTAAAGCTGCCAACAAATATCTTATTCAAAAGGCGACCTTTTCCTTCCCTAGTGATTCAAAAAGGCCTCAGCGAGAATGTAGGTTAATGTACACTGACACTGACACATGTTGCCAGTAACCCTACGCATTAGCTGTCACATGTGGTCATCCTCAACACCCACCAGTCATTTAGGATCCTGTTGGGACAAACATGGACGAGGAGCGGACAAGGACTGACTGCACACATAAACCATTGTATAATAATAACTTACATACTGTGGGATGAAGTTAGCTACGGGTCTGTCATGTGGATCTGCCGGGACTGTTTATTGCACGTACACTTGAGTGGCTCTCTACAGTCGCTGGGTACGAAACCACAACCTCAAGAAGTGTGCTCCACATGGGAGCCCAAGCCAAGTCTGTGGCTGGATGAGGTCCAGGTGGTTCGCACCACGGCAGCACATTCTGCATGTTAGCTCAAGAACTGTGCCTGAGTGATAGCGGTCCACCCAGGTGGACGTTCTGCCAGCATCAGGCTGCTGTTGACAGCATCTATCAGGGGCCAGGTGGGTAACAAATGGGAACCGGATCGAAGAGGCTTTTTACAAACATATGCAACTCCAAACATTTTTTGTGGACTATCAGCGTTCAGGATATCACCCAGAAGCTGACAAAAATACACTTGAGCCACTGCGAGGTACTACGGTAAACCCCAGACCAGCATACCAAGACCACCACCCCATTATAGGCATCCCCACTACTGGAAGCATCATATATGTCTAGATGCATTTGCAAAAGTATTAACAATATGGCTAAAGTAGATGCTGAAGTAGAAGTGGTGTGTCTCACTCCTCGCTCAGTAAGCTACAGGCACAGCTCGTGTTTTGAAGGTTACTTGAGTTTATGTAGAAGGTTTTTGCTCTGTTGAACAGATCTGTCTTAAATTCTAACAGGTTCTCGACGAGCCCACACTACACCCCTCCAAAGTGTGGTGAAAATCATCTGATGCCGCCAGGAAAGTTCAAATGTGTGTGTGTGTGTGTGTGTGTGTGTTCCTGTGCATAGCTGAGGAAGGTTTGACTGACTGGCAGAGAAAAAACCCTAAACTTTACTTTCGCTAATGGTACAAAACTCAAAACACTCAAGCTCTTTGCAAAAATATTTTAGGTTCATTGTGACATATTCTTCTCGTCTTCATCTATGTATCTTTGGAATATCATATTCTATAATCTGTCACTTCAAACGTCATTCAAACGTCATTCTCCCTGTACTTTCTCACACTTGATAGAAACAGGAATATTCAGGGGCCATTAGAAGACTCAGCCACAGTGTATATTTACCAGCACACTGATTAATTCTGCTTGTTCATTGTGTCCTTGGCCTGTTCTATCTGCACTTTGTGTGTGTTCTTGTTTTATTCACTCAAACAATGTATGAACAAATACTCAATGTGTGCAAGTGTGAGCAGTGATCAGTGAAACTGATGTATTGGCTCTGAATAAGTCACATGCACAACAGAAAATAGGCTTGGTGAATGTATTTGTATATTCACAACTGATGGATGCTCGAATGAGGCTCGTTCATACAGCAGCCTCCTCCTCACCTGTACATCTAGACATTATTTTCACAAAAGGTCAAATTTAAGATTATGACCTCAAAAGGACAAAAGGTTCCAACAACGTGGTTGCAAATGCAAATGAAAAAGAAGGTTAGAGGGCAAACATGCACACTCACACTGTCTGTTCAAACTAAATGTGTCTGTGCAATGACCTTTTTCAAATTCAGTTTGTTCACCTCCAAAGGATTACGGGCCCAGATGGTCACTGGATGAACAATGCAACACCTGCTTAGGGACATAGCGCAATTAGGTTTAAAAAAAAAAAAATACTGCAAAAGGGAAAACGCTCTGTAGAGTAAACTACTAAGGACCATGTTTGTATGTGTTGACCTCACAAACCTCTCTGACCCTTCGACCACAGTTAAACCCTTTAATCCGTTCCCAAGCTTCAGTCGAGGTCTGTTCTGACAGTACATGCTGAGGAACAGGGGTTCTGTGAAATGCCATTGGAAATGAAAAAATACTTTCAAGTAATTATGAGCATAACTATCCTCACCTTAGTTCTCATTGGCTGAAAGTTCAGTTTCAGCCAATGAATGAGCAGTTTGTTTTTCCTGCTGTCACATTCATTAGTGTAAAAATACACAACAGAAGATACGGGCATTGGGAAACAAAACCCAAAATCCACTTTGTACCATGTGGTAACAGCCACTTCAGCACCAGGTCTTGGCCATCACCACGCAATCTCCAGAAATGTCCCAGGGTAATTTACAGAAAGTGCTGTCTCAGCCATCACAGCTTCACAACAATTGACAATACCTGAGACGCCTGTTCAAAATAAGAGATTAAAAATAACATCAGTCATCACAGCCCCCCCCCGGCGCTCAGGTGAGCGCTGCCTCACAGGTATGGCTGACTACTGATGTATATTTGATAAGTGGTGCATGTGGCTGCCCTTTCAGAGTGACGCCCATGTCACCTTCGGCTAGACACTGGAGGCGTAGACAAGTATGAGCCACAAACATTATAACATTATATATACATATACACACACTCTTTCATTACATATACATTTTTATATTACATATACACTTTTACTATTTATATCTGACACGCTGAACTAGTCCATGACTAATAACACTGATTCCATGCAGGACGTATCAGCATAATTCAATTAAGTGACATAAATTTCCAAAATCCATAAATGTAAAACGAAAACCAATAACCGAGTTGATTCAGAGAGTGACACTGAACCTTGTCGAGTACTATTATGCTTGGCCCAATCAAATAATCTTCAGTCATATTTCACACCAGACCTGTTTTACACTGTTCCACACACACGGTGTCTTACGGTGTACTTTACATGCATATAACACATATTTGCACTATTTGTTCTCATCAACAACGACCTCAAAACAACCCAATTGTGAATAATTAGAAATTATACTGAGACAATTATGTATTATACAGACACACAGACTAACACAGACACACAGACACACAGACTAACAGACTAACACAGACACACAGACACACAGACACACAGACTAACACAGACACACAGACTAACAGACTAACACAGACACACAGACTAACAGACTAACACAGACACACAGACTAACACAGACACACAGACTAACACAGACACACAGACACACAGACTAACACAGACACACAGACTAACACAGACACACAGACTAACACAGACTAACACAGACACACAGACACACAGACACACAGACTAACACAGACTAACACAGACACACAGACACACAGACTAACACAGACACACAGACACACAGACAACACAGACTAACACAGACTAACACAGACACACAGACTAACACAGACTAACACAGACTAACACAGACACACAGACACACAGACTAACACAGACTAACACAGACACACAGACTAACACAGACACACAGACTAACACAGACGCACAGACTAACACAGACACACAGAAACACAGACACACAGACTAACACAGACACACAGACTAACAGACTAACACAGACACACAGACTAACACAGACACACAGACACACAGACTAACACAGACACACAGACTAACACAGACTAACACAGACACACAGACTAACACAGACACACAGACCTCAGTCTCCAATACCTGACATTTACAGACCAAATAGTTAATTTGCAGATTGAGTGTTCATGAAAGAAAAAAAGAACCCATTGGTTTCATTCCTAATGTTGCATTAGAAAGAGTCAGAGCAGCGGAATCCATTATGGAAATTAAACGTTATGCGCTGCTCGTCATCTGACTGAACTGTCCTTGCCCTCTTTCTTCTGGCGAGCAGTCACATGCACACTTATGTATGCATCAAGACAGTTTCAGGCGCTAACACACATTTGTTTCCACAATGTTGTAATTCCCTTCACGATGCCCTTCTGAATAAATTATGACATCAGGCTGTGCCACTAAGATGCCTTATTCAAATAAAACATTCACCCAACCAAATTCTCCCGGGGCTCAGAATATCTTCCACATTTCCATCTGACGGAAATACTGTTGATTCAGACTTTGCTCAGCTTCCTGC
>CAAKHB010001625.1:21684-34973 GCA_901007665.1 Aeoliscus strigatus | reverse complement strand
AAAACACGGGCTAGATTTGTGGGAATGTCTATGAATGCTTTGTCTTCACTACCAATCACAGTTTTTACACCATCAAACACTGCCCTCTGCTTTGCCACAGACGGCGACCTCATCCTGTCACCTGTCCTGTCCATCCCGTCCATTGAAGGAGACAAATGTGCAAACACAACACTTGTAAATGCTCTCCATTTTTGCAACGCGTCGGACAACAGAAATGAGCAATACTGAAAAAGAAGACATGGTGCATTGTGGAGGAGTGTGTGACATAAAGAGTAATGGCATGATGCTCACAGTGCTTTTCTCTTTTTGATGTGGATTACTTGAAGCAAAGAAGGCGACAATGCTATGACAAAAGGCTGACGAGACAGCACATATCAACTGCTATTAAACACCCCCCGGCGCAGACACAAACAATTTTGCACCCTCCTAATCTCCTCAGTGAAATTTGTAAACTCATTTGACAAAGTGTCTGCTTGTTTAAACAGCCGCAGCATAATGTCAGAACACATATCATCAGGAAAAAACAGATATAATGCAAAACTGCTCCCCAACAAAATCACAAGGGTGAACTCTAATGAGGAGGTTGATGGCCTGCAGCTCTTGACATAGACAGGTGATGTTCAACGCCATAATCAGAACGTTCATTTCAAAATAAAATAACCAGGACATGTCACGTATTTGCTGTTAATTCACTGTTAAGCTGTTTTTATGTTTCTCCCTCGGAACAATCTACAGTTTTTAACCTTCTGATGACACATTGATCCACTTTGTCGCTGACAGCCACGCTGCCGCCCTTCTCCCAACCCTCTCCGAGACTGACCCAAACACAAGGATGAACTCAAGAAAACTAGTAGGACGAAAGGAGAGGGGTTTGCGACGTTAATCGACATTTCGTGCTGTAAACGCTCTTCAAGACTGAAAGAACATCTGCTAGGATGTATGTATGTACTGTTAGGATGTATGATAAAACACAGTATCTGAGGCCTGCTCAGCTTTAGGCATGCATACTTAAAGATAGTGGTCAAATAAAGTCTCTGAGCGTGATGCTGGTGTTACCAGACGTCTCATAGACCATGTGTAATGAGCTGAATACTGGACCGGGATTTGGCTTCCAGACTCTTAGTGCTGTCAGTAATAATCCGGCTCTTGGTTCCAACAAGCAACAGCAACGGTGCTCTGGTAGTTTGTCTACACAGAATACATTTGTGTGCAGAGTTTTAGCAGGACACACCCTTACAGTTTGTTCGTTATCTCCCTGTTGACAGCCTTGGATCACATTGGAGCTACAGGCAGCGAGACAAAATCTACTGTCACAGAATCTACTGATCTCCTTTCTTGAGTCACGACGCTCCATCCAGATGTTCCCACCAACCAGCAAACACACAGATGTCTGTCTGACCACGGTGTAACGTTCACACACATCAGCCATGGTAATGTAGCACAAGAGATGAAGAATATGACCGAGAACTGCGAGAGCTGCATCAGTGTTGCTGCTGTCACACCGTTTGATTCTTGTGTTGACGGTAGTGCAATGCAGGTAGTCTCTTTCTGTCCAGTGATCCATCAGTGGACAGTCTGTAGACGTCACACACGTAAAAAAAACACTTTTTATCAGTGTTTTTTTTTTTATAAATATATTTCCCATGTGTTACACACAGCAGCCTTCTGCTCCCTCTCTGCATCCTCTACTATCATTGTCTTCCTCCTGGAATATTGAACAGACAGTCTGTTGGGAACGCTCAACATTAAACATCATTTGTCCAAATGACACAGACCATTGTAAAGCAGAGGCCAACATCTGCTGCGCATTCACTCCCTGAATGAATGAGGTCAGTCATTGCCTGATGGAAGCTGCTGGAATCAACCCTGGTTTAGAAAGTCTGTTGAATAGGTCCTCTTGTCAAAACTTCATGTTTCTGGTGTTGGGAATGGAATTTACAGCAGCCTATAGTGCCTTAAACTGGGTATTGTTAAATGTTAAAAGACATAACACCACCTTGAGCGCAGGAGGAGATGAGGAAACAGAGGAGGAGACGCTGTAAACTGTTTTACTACATATACAGACAGTGGTTCATGTGTTCATCGCCAACTGTCCTCTCGGCACCGTCCCTTCTAGAAAAAACAGTGTCTTCTGCACCAACGGCTCACATTGCCCCGGACGGCGGTGGTCTTCACTTACAGGATGCTGCAGGGGAGAAGTTTTTCGTGTGCGACAACTGGCAACTGGGCATAGGAGGCAGCACCCACCGTGTAAGGTGGGTGGGGCTTGTCTCATCTTCATCACTCTGCAGAGTCTTGCACGACACATGTCAGGGTGGTGTGGTTATTGCTGGTTCTAATGTTTTGTAGGTGTGTGTGTGTGTGTGTGTGTGTGTCTGTGTGCTACGTCAGGTAGCAGATGGTGAGTGACTTTGCCTCTGAGATTGACAGGCTTTATCGGGTGCTGGCGAGCTCCCATCCACCCTTGTCCAGCATGTGACACAGCCTGTCACACCACTTTGTCACAGTGGGAGAGGTTGTAACACAGCGGCGAGAGCATACACACACACACACACACACACACACACTTCCAACTTTTAGATCAGACAGTGAAGAGAGGGCGATGAAGAGACAGACTAACCGATAAGGGGGAGGTGTCTTCACCAATCTGAGGGCCATTGAAACAAAAAAAAGATCAAAATGACTTGTTTCCTATTCATGAACTAGAAACTGTCAATGGGAAGGGCAGCAAATACACTGCTCAGTGATTCGAGGATTCACACTCATCGCATCATGACACCATCACAATACATACAGTATCTCCACAGTCCAACCTCTAAAAACAGCAACAGCATGTCAAGTACAAATGTGTCTGGAGCTCAGTTGAGCAGGTGTAAATAGGACAGAGTGTAACCATAAAGAAACTCAGAAGGTGTGAGGACACATTGGAAGGACAGAAGGACTCAGAACAGAGGGTGTAAAGAAACTCTGGAAGGACAGAAGGAGTCTAATGTCTCTATTGTCAAATATGACATAATAATCATCATAGATGCTTTAATGAGGCAGTTGTACATGGCGTGAAGTATTTTATGATCTTTTTGTTCAAAAACTCAATTATGATGAACTTAAAGGTCAAACCAAACATTTTCCTATTCAGTCTTTCAGCGTTTTCTCCTACTTGGCACCTTTGAGCAATTCAAATCGATATGTTGGGATTTAATGCCTCTGATGCAGCTGCATTGATTTCAGCAGCGTGAGTCTGACGGAGGGCATAATGGATGCTGGCTGGTTTATTGTCACATCGAGCTACTGTCGGCATATGTCCTCTGTGCACCTGCCTTCAGGTGACATGAGCAGTATCATGTGTTCATTTTTAGTACTCTGAAGAGACTTTGTCTTTATTTTGGACCTTTTAGCGACATTATATTTTACAATTAGTCATCTAATATCCGACTGCTACAAATTGATTACCAACAGTGGCATCTGCTTTCAAATGCAAAGCTCATTAGCTACATCAGAAAATGTAGAAAAAATCCTGCCTCCGTTCCTTTAGTAGAAAATGCTGCTTTGAACATATGAACAAACTGAAAGAAGGAATGTCTATAAATGATCGTGTAATTATGCATTAGGAAATGCTATTAATAGATATTTTTATTCTACTCTGTATAGTATGTGCAAATGAAAATAACATCTCCAAGCAAATAACACAGCGGGCTGAAGTTTCTCTCTGCAAAAGATGAGCCACAAAACGCTCCGGTGCCAGTGTATGTTTCACAAACACTCCCGGTCAAACGGGTGTTCTGCCTTCGGTGGCTTCCTCCCATCATCATGCAGCAGCCCAGCATGCTGACCCACCCACTGGTTCATTGACTCCCCGAGAAGCTCAGCTCCAACAGGTGCAGCGTCCTCCATTCAAATGATCCTGGGGGGGAGGGGGCGATGAAGCCTCATAGCTGATTGATCATGGCACTGTTTAAATATCACAAGAACCTATGTAAACAACACATGCTCTGATTTGCTGTTACAATACATATTCAAATCAGGTGTTTTCCTTCTGGATCAGCGCCGTGTGGCTCCAAACGCAGCCGCAGTCACGTCATTGTGTATGATATTAGAAGAACACAAGGATCATCGTTTATCATTGGTCCATTTTCAAGCTGAGACAGCGTCAGAGTGTCCTCCGCTGTGACCGTATGACAGCACACTGCCCCCCGGCCATGTGCCTTGTCTCACATGAATCACAGTCATTACTTCTGTCTCCAGTAAGACAACAGCTCTCAGACCTGATTTAGAAAATGCAGACAACTTATAACAGCTTCCACAACACAGGACACACTGTAAACCCAACTGGACTTAATCGAGAGTGTCCAAGTTCACTGTGACGACAGTCACACAGGTCCATAAAGTCTCTTTTGACTCATGACTTTATCTACTGCGCTGAGCTCCTAAAACCAATGGTGCACACAGGTATTATGAAGTCAAACTGTCCAATGAGGCTAAAACAAACGAAAAGTCACCCACTGACCTGAAGTCCAACCATTCCTTCTGGAATGTTCAGACTAGCCTTCAAAAAGCTTCCTGTGTTTTAGACGTCTGGTAAGACAGACGACCCACTGACAAAGGTGGACACAGTGATGATGGACATTCATGAGTAATATGCTCATGAACAAGTGTTGCAGCACACAACACAGTATTAATTAACATTCATGTTAACAATATGCTAACACGATATGTTAACATTGTATGCTAACATCGTATGCTAACACGATAAGCTAACATTGTATGCTAACATGATATGCCAACACGATATGCTAACATTGTATGCTAACACGATATGCTAACATTGTATGCTAACACGATATGCTAACACGATATGCTAACATTGTATGCTAACACGATATGCTAACATGATATGCTAAGACGATATGCTAACACGATATGCTAACATTGTATGCTAACATGATATGCCAACACGATATGCTTACCGTATGCAGTCGACACCCTGTTAAGAAGTAGGACATGCTGACCACTTGTTTTATGATCACAGCATTATATTATTTCAAAAGGACATACACACGTGCACACACACACACACACACACATTCTTCCACTTCATGAGTTGAAACAGTTTTTAATTTTTCAATCACTGGCTTTTGGCCGGTGCTCTGGCAGCATATTGTCTGAATAAAAAGCCGGGACATGATGTCTGTCTGGGTATGATGGTAAATGCTATCTGTCCTGGATCAGCCATGCAGATACGCCTCCATTCACAGGCATTTTTTTTGTTTTGTGTGTGTGTGTGTGTGTGCGTGTGTGCTAATAAGGTGTTGACAGAGGGCTGAAGTCACCCGTCAGTTCACATATCATTCATCGGTGTGATTAGAAAGGTTAAAAAAAAATCAACACATTGAATTGATTTACATTTTTAAAGTGTCTCTTTGCTTTGCATGGTGAGATTAAAGCTGATGTTCCATTAAAGTCTGTTGACTCTTGTTAAAGAATCTGACGCGTACCAAGACAATCACCCCGTCCAACGAAGCAACATGCTGAGCGGTTCAGTGAACACTTAGGCATATATTCTCTGTGAGGAGACTTTGCACTTATATGTCATGATGCAAAAGGTGATATCTTGTGATTTATGTCGACATTCAACCTTGTCCGATAACATTTACTGTGTGTGCAGTAGCAGCAGTACGTCACCTGTTATCAACAGGAAATTGGATCGATAATTAAATAAATACAGCAAACATCTGTCGAGTCTCAGCTGGATTGGTTCTTTTATGACTTTAGACAATCATTGTTTTTGCTTTTTTGTTTAACTGAAAGAATTTTGTTGCATTTTTGGCATGTTGGCAAACTCATCTTAGGAAAAGTATTTGTGGCGTACTACACATGTAAATTAGCACATGTGAAAAGAACGCAAATTGAAAACAAGACTCTTGTTACGGTTCTATAGTCCCTGAGCTGAAACCCTGCATGTCAGGGTTGTGTGTCAGGAGAGCCCAAAATCAAAGGACAGCAATGAAAGCATGAAAACAAGTTGAGTACCAGAAACACAACAGGACAAATCTCAGGGACACATAAGAATTGACCCAACAAAACAAAAGGGAATGATCATTTAACCGACACGGCCACAGGAGAGACTGAGAAACAAACACAGTCTGACGGATGGTGTCTGGATCAGTACCAGCATGATCACAAACAGAACCAGAAACGGTTCCATGATGGACAATATAGACAAGATAGGCCGAAGTTGGATAGAAACTGTCTAGAGTTTTATTTAAAGTTTCTTGACCAACTCTCAGTCTCCCATTGACTCACCTGAGGTAACGGGTCTCCACTGAGGCCTGGAGCACATTGACGTGCACTGATTTGACATTATTTGCTTCAATAAATTGACCACTAAAAGCAGACAGAAAGAAGATAAAGGGGAGAGAATTAAGGAGAGGAAACAGTGAGAATAATAAAATTGTGGCGCGTGAAGAGAAAAATGATGGCAGCAAAAAAAAACACTCTCTCCATTTCCAGCCATTCACAAATCTGATAAGCACGTATCCTCCAAAGCGCCTCCGCCGCCATCTCGACAGACTTAAACAAGAACACGGCGTGCAGTGTTTATCAGCCCATTGCTGTCATTAGGAATCATGCAGATTAGCCTTGACATCCTCGCAGATGAGAGGGGTAACAAAGGGAGCGAGCTATTAGCATGCTAATGCACATCAAAAGAGTTCAGAGTGGTCCTTTCATCCAGGCTTAAGCCCTCTATTCCGCTGAAAAGCGTACAGATAATACATTTATGACTCACCTGTGAGCTCGTCTGCGTGCATGTGCTTATGCATATTTAAGTGTGTGTCTGTGTGTGTGTGTGTGTGACGGATCACATGCTCAGGTGGTTTCACATTGCCTGTAAATGAGGCTACATTTGAGCGATTTAGCAGTGACTAAGGTGACGCCATCAAGACTACAAAGACCAAAAACATTCACCAGCTATTTGCAATGGTCATTAGGCAGGAAAATCTTCCATTATTTGTCTGTTACTGCTGCCTTTCTTTCCCTCACAAGATGGCAGTGTACCGCCTCAGTGACCCAGAACGAAAAGAGAGAGACGGAGAGAAAGCAAACCCAGCTCCTGGACATGATCAAGTGTCTTTGTTTGAAGTGAGAGAGGTATCAGTTGAGGCAAACAAAACCAATAGAAGCTTCTTTCAGTGACAATAATGTGTGGCAAAGAACTGTGTTCCAATGTATCCAGTGGAAAACTTACGCTGAATGAGAAACAACAGCTTTGGTGTGTGAGTGCGGACAGAAACGCATGAATCAATCAATGCATGCACGGACATGAACGGAGTATTTATGTGCACATGTGTCCCTTTGTGTTTCTGAACCATTACAAACCATTGTCTCCTGTTACTCTGCATTGATAATATTTCAGCCTCAACTCTTTGTTTGCGCAGCTGCATCATTTGTTGAGAATGAGGACAACACGCCTCAAATCCCCCGCTACCCTTAAGAGGCTGAAAAGAAATAGGGAGAAGGATAGGGAGAGGATATTCAGATATGCAGTTCTTTAAGTAGGAGTCTAATCCTTCTGCCTGTTTCTCATCTTCTTGGATAAATGGAAATTAAAAGCCTTTAGTCAAATGAGTCCATTATTTCTTGTGAGTCCAGCCTGTTCACGTCGATCCAGGCCTTTAATACATTTGGCATCTCTCTGCGGAGTGGATGGGATCCACTACGTTGACTGATATGAGAATTGTGTGGATGCAGAGGAGATCAAACCTAGAGATGAGGCTCTCTCTGATAAAGATCCATCAGCTTTTCAATATGGACCAAAGGTAACAAAGCCTCTGTGTTCACCATCTTCAGAAAATATGGATGGAATACCCATCAGTTCAATTCGGTTTCACTGCTAGAGCCCAGCAACAGTCTGCACAGTACAAAACCTTCTGTCCCATCAGAGGAAGGGAAACTGCCCACAAAAAGCTTTTAATAGGGAAAAATGGTCAAAAGCTGTCCTTGAGACGCACACACTGTCAGTACATGTACAAACAGCAGGACTGACACGGTGATGAGGTTATACGGCAAGAAGACTTTCTACACAGAGTGTATAATTAGTGCAATATATTTGAATGTTGGAGATCCTCCAGAGCAGCACAGCAGCTGGTTTTGTATCTATGACATCATGTTTTAGTATCGGCTCAGCTACCTTGTCACCTCGCCAAAGGAGGAACCAAAAAGTTGATTTGCACTGGTACTGTAGTCTGGAAAAGGTTTTAAAGGTCTCAAAACAGGGTAGCGTTGTGAGGGACTTCACATCACACTTGCTTCTACTGACTTCTACTACAACTACTGGTAGTAGTGATTGCCATGAATTAATGCCATTATTGCCATGAGTTAACCTCTCAATAAAACTAGGACATCGCCATTATTATCTCATGACAGCTCTGATCACGACATCCTTCATCTTGTCACACGTAGCGTGTTGCTCCTGGTGATGTGGATGCCAAAAGAGAAATGCGCTTGAGGTGGATCGTTCCTCCCCAGTATGACCCCATCGGATTCCACAAACTGTTTCCTCAGCATCATAATTCAACATATTTCCTTACACAGAAGGAACTGGGGGATTTAAGGCAAGCTGAACCTTTTAAAGCTACACCGCTGTGGATAAGCAGGTAACCCCTATTGAAGAAACAAGAAGCTCTTTACAGATAAATACAGAAAGGTGGCAGATAAGCTCCAGTAGAATGGAAACAATGAGAACCCGACGGATTATATGTATCACTCTCCACATCTGGACAACCAGACCATATTCCCTTTTCCTTCTTGGTGGTTTTCGTCCTCCATAAAAGCCCAGAGCAGACCGATTATTACTTTAGTTCAAATGTCCAACACATAGCTTGAGCTTTAGAAGCCAGTCATTGTTCATCAGATTGATGTTGAAGCTGAAACAAGCACTTGACCTTTGGACTGAACATGGGTTCAGCTCTGTCCAGAGCTCTTGAAGGAAGTAGCAGCTTCCTGTCAGCAGCATCGCTCCCTACCGATGAATATTCAAACGTCCATATTTATTATATTTCATTCATTCTTTTTCAAACTGTGCAACAACACTGCACAAAACAGAAGAGGAAATAACAGGCACATTATGAATCTAAAGACCTTGTGTACTCTTCTCTGTGGTTGATTCTTTCATCCCTTGTATCATGAATTGAATCTTGTATCTTGAATCCTCTACTGTATGTGACCTGTACAAATCTCAGAATGCAGTTTGGGTGCGTCACTGATGGGACCAGTCAGAGGGATTACAGAGGCCATCACATCCCATTTATTCCCTTTTAGTTCCCCTTCAGCCTCAGTCCTGCCTCAGACTTGGCAGACATGCAAATGATCCTGTCAATATCAGCCTCAATAGCCCCTCCACGCTCCACCCCCCCCCCCCCCCCCCCCACCACCCTGCAAATAAGTCATGCCCATTTGCTGAAATGGGGGCCTGTGACCCACGCTGGCTGTCACACCACATACTCCCTCTCCTCCGTCACTTTGGGGATAGCTCTGAAATCTCAACTACGGGATGCAGCAGAGAGAGATTTCTGTTTGGACCCACTGTGGCAGCATTCAGAGGAAATTATTACAGATTCCATGTTCAGATGAAGGAACACACTGAGGAAAATGTTACACACAGAATTCCTGATGGGTTTTCTAATTCTATGTTCGCTCACATCCTTTGGTAATTCGACAGTACTGCTCGATATTAAACCCACATTTCCACTGGAAATATCTAATGTCGACATATTTCACAAAAAATATATTACAGAAACACCCAGTTTCCATTAGTATTCATTAATTCTGCCTCAAAGTCAATATTTTGCAGGATCAATGATTTCAGGGATTTCCATGTCACCTGGTGGACCTGAGTGTGCAGCAGAAATGTACTGATTTTCTGCGTTTGTGAATCTTCCTCAGACTGTATTTCTTACAAGTGTTGGTCTCATCCGTACACTGTTTGCTTCATTTACAGTCAGAGGGTAAGTTTGGATACAACTGCTGTGAATAATGACACGTTTAACTACTGTGAGATCCTCTAAGAGGATCACTTGGAGGGTGCGTGTACTGACAGAGACTTTGAAACATATGCATTTGTCTAGCTTATGTACGTTTTAGGGAAGACAGGAATAAACAAAGGTAGTTCAAGTTTTCATTTTGGAATACAAAGGTGTAAATATGGAAAGAACCCATAAGGACTTCTTCAAAACTTGTAACTACTGAACTTTATGTATGTAAATAACAAGAGATGGAATATACAGTACTATAAAGTTTAAAATCTATACTATTTATTTTGTATGTTGTAGCTAATTCACCATTTGGTTGTCAACAGTTAATGGGTTATGTTTAAATCTCATATCAGCATTCTTTACACATTTAAACAATCAAACAAAAAAAATGTTATTTTGGTTTTACTTAAATGTTCCTTATCGTCCCTCAGGTTTAAAAGTGTCTCTGTCTCAACGGAGGTCGTTGATCTTCCTTTAATTATCACCTCCTCCTTCCATTGAAAGTCAGGTTTAGAAACCTGTTTGAGTTTAGATCTGTAATCCTCCGTTTGTAAAGTAAAAACGAATGGATGTCTGACTGTAGATTGTAGTTAGCTGTCACTTATTCTGACTGAGGAGTCAAGAACGATCCCTGGGCTCACTACTGCCCCCTAGCATGAGGCACCTCACCTCGTGCCTCTTCACAGTAATACACACACACACCATTGATGACAAAAAGAAACACTGTACATTGTATACATCAGCTTAACTATGGAACTTTAGTTCATGTCGCAAGAGTTTGACGTTTTTACTAGCGACATACAGACAGACAGCGGTACGCTCTCCCTGCTGGCAGCCAGCAGCAGTGGTTGTCAATCCCTGGTGAGGGAACACACCTCACTTCTCAGTATTTCAATGGTAAATGTGGAAATTCAGGGACTTTGAGTAAAAATCATCTAAAATTGGTGAAGTTGAATGGAAAATAACTTGACAGTACAAATCAGTGGCTAAATAGAACCATTTAATCTATATTTCTTCTTTCCATGATGACTGTCACTGCTTTGTACTCAATAACCGTTGCTCCATTTAGCTGCAAAGGCCGTCAGAGCGGCTTCTGCCACGCTTTAAGTGTGACACACTGAGACGGTAAAGAGCCTGGACATTGTACGGCTTTGCTTTAAGGGCTTGTTGGCGATAAATGTGCTAAACACAGCAGGCTGTCAAAGAATGTGTGCACTTGTATGTGTGCATGTGTGTGTACAGGAGGTGTGTGTACTGGGCACTCTGCCTTAAGAAGCCGCCTTGTCTTCACCTCGGAACAACAGGAGACATGACAGCCATACGGTCCCTCTGCAGCTGGTTAATTGTGTGCAACACGTCTACGACGTGGCAGCTTCAAGCCCTTCGCCCGCCCTCTTCTTCATCACTGTGCTGCAGTCAAACAGAGGAGATGTGGGTCCGGTGTCTGTTAAGAGTCAGTGGTCACAAACAATGTGCTGGAACACAGCTGATAATAAACATACAGATATGTTCAGCTGTACAGTGCAGGGACAGGAAGTTGAAGAATACAACACCACCTGTTCTTCATGGCAAACAATAACAAACATTTTTTTAACATTCATTCATCTGTCAGTCATTTCCTCTTAACGAGTCATTCGGTCTGTATCACATTCAAAAACGGAGTTTACCATCATTAAATGAGCAAACAAACCAGAACATATCCAGCTATTTGACCGATCATAATAGTTGACGAGCTATTCGACAGTCGATTATTGATTATTGCTCATGGAGTTGTAGTTTCAAGTCACCTAAAGTAATTCAGTAGTGTAGACAAACATATTCACTTTCCTGAAAAAAATTCTTGCACTGATGAGAAGGAATACCAATTCCCCTTTATATTCAGAGAATATTTGTATGCTTTGAGGAAAAACCTTTTCTTGAAATGATGCTCAGAGTTGCTCCAGCCACTGTGACATTTGTCAAATTGGAGCAATTTATTTTTGTGCCTAAATTATTTATTATTTTGAACAAATGTATATATATATATATATATTAATATATATCAAAAAAGGTGATAATCGACATTTGTCACTGCACATCCAATTAGACGCCCACACCCGCTGTCACCATCTGGACTGGTCAAATGACAAACATGACATTATGACATGAACAGAAATCCATCGGCCGACCTCTGCAGCTGCTGAAGTTAGTGTTCATTGAACTAGGTTGTCTTCCCCAAACTGCCTGCTCATGCAGAGTTTCTTTCTGTGTGTGTGTCATTTATTAAGTCTATTATTAGACTGGTCTAAACCAGAGATCACCAACGGTGTCTACAGTGTGCGTGGGCAGGTGTTACCTTGACCACACGGTTCTGAATGATCTTTTCCATGTCTTCATTTGACAAAATGTTGCAGTCGTTGCTGAAGATGTACTGATCAATGATCTATTTGCTCGAGTGATGAAACAAAGCAGGAATCACTAGAAAAGCACTTGGAGAGAGCAGACCTCTGCTAAGCAGCTCATTTCCACCGATTCGGTGATTTCCAACCAACGTTTCTTTGATTCTTTTGATTTACACCTGATACTAATACACACAAACTTATTCTATCTCCACCAGTAGATTCTTTGACCATAAATCATACTCGTGCCATTTGGAAATACACTGATATCATTTTTAGTTCAATAGTTATTGACAAAATTCACTATTTAGCTAATGGGGTTTTTCTTCTGAATGTATCTCCAAAACTACTGAAGACACGACAAATCTGTTCACACTGGACTGAGCAGACTCGGCTTCAATTTGTTGCTAGATGCATGTCTGTCTCTTCATTCATTGCCTCACAGGGCCTGGGAACTCCTCAAGAACCATCATATTTCACGTTCAGGTTCTGGATCAAACTTTGATATATTAGAGAACCTCTAGAATAGACTGTGTTTGTTCACCAAGTAATCTGACCATGTGTTGTGTCTATGTGACAATGACAAAGGATCCTTGATAAACCTCCTGGATCCAGTTGGTAACGCCACCAAAATCTATTCATCAGTGTCTCGTCCCAATATCTGCATTTCCTGAAAATAACTTTGATAATAACTGACAGACTGACAGACAAACGGACACTGGCACAAACGGAGGTAATAACACATGTAAGCGCAGAGAAACGCTGGAATGAAATGATCTCTAAAGGAAGGGACATAAAGTAAGGGGACTCTCTGGAGGAAGGGACTGAGGTTATATACTGTTTCCAAGTGTGTCGAAAGAAAAGGGAGGGGGGGGGGGGGCAA
>CAAKHB010001625.1:3993-18184 GCA_901007665.1 Aeoliscus strigatus | reverse complement strand
CTCTTGGAGATTAATAAAGTATCTAAGTACCTGTATGCATCCATCTATCCATCTATCTATCTATCATCCATCCATCCATCTATCTATCTATCTATCTATCTATCTATCTATCTATCTATCTATCTATCTATCTATCTATCTATCTATCTATCATCCATCTATCTATCTATCTATCTATCTATCTATCTATCTATCTATCTATCTATCTATCTATCTATCTATCTATCTATCTATCTATCTATCTATCTATCTATCTATCTATCTATCTATCTATCTATCTATCTATCTATCCATCCATCCATCCATCCATCCATCTATCATCTATCTATCTATCTATCTATCTGTCTGTCTGTCTGTCTGTCTGTCTGTCTATCTATCTATCTATCTATCTATCTATCTATCTATCTATCTATCTATCTATCTATCTATCTATCTATCTATCATCCATCTATCCATCTATCTATCCATCTATCTATCTATCTATCTATCTATCTATCATCCATCCATCCATCTATCAATCTATCTATCTATCATCCATCCATCCATCTATCATCTATCTATCTATCTATCATCCATCCATCCATCTATCATCCATCTATCCATCTATCATCCATCTATCTATCCATCTATCATCCATCCATCCATCTATCCATCTATCATCCATCCATCTATCTATCTATCTATCTATCTATCTATCTATCTATCTATCTATCTATCTATCTATCTATCTATCTATCTATCTATCTATCTATCTATCCATCTATCCATCATCCATCTATCCATCATCTATCTATCTATCTATCTATCTATCTATCTATCTATCTATCTATCTATCTATCTATCCTATCCATCCATCCATCTATCTATCATCCATCCATCTATCATCCATCCATCCATCCATCCATCATCCATCCATCTATCATCCATCCATCTATCATCCATCCATCCATCCATCTATCCATCCATCCATCTATCATCCATCCATCCATCCATCCATCCATCATCCATCCATCCATCTATCATCCATCCATCCATCCATCTATCCATCCATCCATCCATCTATCTATCCATCCATCTGTCTTTTGTTGTTCAGTTGTTCAGTTGAACTCATTCTCATAAACACTTCTCAACCTTTAATAACCATTCCCATCAATATAAGTTAAACGTTAACTTATAGAGAGAAACAGAGCTGTTGAATGCTGCTCCAAGATGTGATCCTTCACTGTTTTGTTCATTCAGGGACGCCAGTGATAGTTTTGATTATTATTGAAAACAATTCAACGCTAACAAGAGGCCCAAGTGATGCTGGAGGCTCTCAGAAGAGGGAGAAGGGATTTAAATTGGCCGACAGACTGGTGCGTCTCATTCAGCATGAGACTCCGTGGCTGCTCTTTGACCTCTGGGTCAATTCTCCCAGCACTCCTAGTTTGGCTCAAATCCCCAAAGGCCTTTACAGGGCTCTACTCTGCTCTCCATACATTTCTCTCCTCTTTACATCTCATTTCTGTTTCGACTCGTTTACTTGCTCAGTCCTCCTGAGTGATGCCCCCGTCGCAGTGATCAAAATCACCACTGTTCCTTTTCATCATATTCCATCATCTTGTCTGGTGTCTTGTTTGTCGCCGAGCAGCGTGGACTGTTGCGTCTGAGCCTGTGTTCGTCAGCAGAATGACGACCGTATCACAGAGCGCTCCTCAAGGCGCTGTGCATTCATCTCAGGGATCGTCATGCCGCTGTTGCGCCGTTATGGCCGTGTGAAAACTCCTGCCCCATCTCAGGCTGACTAATTGTACACTTTGATTATTCCCATTTCGTTTCAGTGAGTACGCCGCCATCGCCGACAGGCGGACCGGCAGAGAGGCCGGTGCCATTGATTGTCTCAGTTTCAGGCCTAATTGAGCCAAATGGGAACGGCTGTTGCCAGAGTTCACTCTCCTCCAGTGTTTACATGCTGATCCACCAGAGGGACCTTCATTACCGGCCTGCTGAAAACTCATCTAGACACACACACACACACACACACACGTTCGTAGTCATACTGATAAAGGGTGGAGGTTCTCAGTGGTATGCATGTGCAGCTGGGCCTGCAGATGCTACTGGGACTTAATGCAGCTTTCTAATGGTGCTACATCACAGAACCATTATTTCTGTCTGCACATCACAGACTGTGTGTGTTCTCTGCCCACACCAGCTTGTAATTGCATACAAGCTAGCATGGTGTAAGATCTGTTGTCTGATTGAATCATTAAAACACTGCGTGTGAAGTTCGCAAATATTTTAATTGTGGTCGAGCTATTTGACATATGAGACACAGACGTGGAGATTCTTTCAACGAAATACGCCATTCATCATCTTTAGTCCTGCTGCTTTAAATGCAAAAACTCTCCTTTAATTATGAGGAGAGACTTTATATCTCGAGCAATTGCGCTGGATTTCAAGTGAGCCTCATTTTTCCTTTTAAAACACACCGATCATCGCGGTATCATTAGACTCTAATGAGAAGATTCCCCTGCCTCCTCCGCAGTTCACCCATTAACAAGCAACCTGTCACAACATTTTCAATGTGTTTCAGGTGTGAGGCTCTTTTCCGTTTTGGCTGCATTCCTCTCACCAACAGAACTTTGAACTTTTGCCATGCGCAGGACGGCAGCAACGTCTCTTCTACGTATGAGATTTGAATGGCTGCAGCATCTCTGGCACAAGAGTATCATCTCAGAGGAATGAAAGAGACTAAACAAAGTACAAAGAAGCCACAAACAATAGGCATCCATTTTAATTTGAAGCCTTCCTCCAAATTTTGCCCTGATGAAAGCTGCTGACAAAGTTCGGTCCCTTAAAGAAACAAGATGATATCTACATGTAAGATAAATCAATTACTCTCTCTCAGGAGCTTGGTCATCCCTCCAACAATGACTCTGAACAAAGAGCTGGGGCGAATCACTTCCTCACTGGTTTCTCCCTCCGCTAACACACTGCGAGCGTCACAGAGCACGGTGAGAGAAACATAAATCCTACGTGATAAATCCATGCAACCGGTGAGCCCGAGACAACCGCGTAAAGCCATAATTCATTCCTCATTGCCAGCGCCTTCACTGAGATCGGATTATCGGGGGAGAGTAAGTGATGCAAAGAGAACACAATCCTGCTTACATATGGATGATAATATTAAGGTGCTCTGAGCCGGGCTGTGACACCGACACACAGTCCATGTAAGGTGAATGGCATCACGTGTGTGTGTGTGTGTGTGTGTGTGTAAATGTCACAATCAAGTGTCTGAAGTTGTGGGGATGGATGACAGACTGGCTGATTCATTGACATAATTCCCTTTACATCTTTTTTGATAGACCCCCTTCTCCATAAAGTCATCGTCAGACGGCGTGAACCCTCTTTCATGAGACGTCCATTATCTCACTATGTTGACGTGAAACATCTCCTTTTCCCTATAAGAGGCTCTTCTTATGCAGTGATAGAAGGCCACTGCTGACAATACACTAGAACCGTGTCACACACAGAGTCTGCAAAGGCAGAGATGAACCATTATCACAGCACACGTCATCGCTGTCATTGATAAAAGGACCTTTTTAATGGGGGCGATTACCGTAAGCATGTGCAATTTGACCTGATCGACTGGAGTTGATGGGACTTTAATGCTACAAAAACTGTCCACCTGAAAGGCTCAGACCTCCATCGATTACAGCGGCATTAAACATTTAAGTCATCACTGCACTTAGTTAAATGATTGTGTGATGAATAATAGATGAGATGGATGGCGGACAGAGTAAGAAACGGTCTGAGGAATATTATCTGGTCTCTCACACACAAACACACACACACACACACACAGTCATGGGGTTTATTTCCCTCAGTAACTACAGTGTGATTGTCATGCTCCTGTCCGTCCCGTCCCATGTGCCGTGTTTCACTCATGTTGACCACACAGGTGCTGCGGAGATCTCCATTTAACATTTAGATCAGCACCAATGGATCTCAGAGAGATCCGACCTCCTCCACATTCAGAGGAAGCAGCTGAGGTGGTTTGGGATCTGGTTCGGATTCCTCCCAGACCCCTCCCTGGAGAGGTGTTTAGGGAGGAGAGCACAGGGCAGACCCAGGACACGCTGGAAAGATGACATCTCTCAGCTGGCCTGGATGAGCCGGGGGGGTCATCCTGGAGGAGCTGGTGGAAGTGTTTGGACTTCTCTACTGAGGCTGCTGATCGTGTGACCTGGACCTGGATGAACGGATGGACACGTGAATGACGTATGCGTGTGGCTGTGGTTGTGTGACGTGTTGTTTCATTATAGGGACGTCAGAAGTTGACTGTGTCTAGTAGTTATTTCATAAAAAATGATGGCCTTGTGTGTCAGTGCGGGATGGAAGGGGGCTGAACAAGTGGTGCAGTGGGAGCGCCGACTTCATTCATAACGTTAGTGACATTGTGTGTGCTTTCATGTGCTTGTGTTTTGTGAGTCTTCTTTGGGCACCATGTGTTCAGCTCATGTCCCCCTGAGCTGTTATAGTGTGTATCCTAAGTATCAGTCACTGACTGTGTATGAGGTCTCTTTCACACACACACACACACACACACACACACACACACACACACACACAGACTGTGTGTGCGTAAGGACAGGCACCTTCTTCAATCACTTGATGTAAATGGGCTGAAGCCGGCTGCCATTTACAACACTGGGCTGTCATGTCTGATAAATTCAGCTCTGTCTCCGTGTTCATCATGTCGAGATGACTTCACTCTCTTTTGCTCCGACTGTTGTTCCCATCCATGCTGCACTCCAAGCCCCTCATTTCCTTATTGAGTGGGGGGAGGGGAGAGGGGGAGCGCTCACGAGCGAGAGAGCTCGGTAATTAGTTCTCGAGCATGCTCTCGCTAAATATTCCTGCCTAAAGACGAGACCAAATGGGTGCTCGGCGCCCAGTGGCCTGCGGTTCAATTTGGTTCTGAAAGCTCTGATCAGAAGAACAGCCAACAAACAAATAAGTATGCGAATAAATAAGAGCACATAGATATGAGGGCACACTTTGAAATGTACATCAAACGCAACGCGAGTTGTCGCTGCGACAGAGTGACAGTCTCTGTCTGTCTGCTGCGCTCTCATTTAGTCCAATGATTGCCTCCTGCACCCCGAGGGAGTGATAGAAACCACAAAGTCTATTACTTCCTATAGCACTTCACCGATATGAAACAACAACAGGGCCCGCCACACGTGAACGTCGATCGTGTATTATCTAGGCGCCAATTCATTGCAGCGGTACGTGTCGATACGAGTGACCCCCAGAGTGACATTGTACGTTTTGAAACGGCTTGTGAGACTCGAGCGGGTCCGCGCCATCGCAACGGGCATAATGAAAAATAAAGGCACCTAATGAACAAAAGCGAATCAAACTCAGCAGTCCCTAGTGGAATTAGGTTAAGATGAACACACACGCACACACACACACACACACATACAAATCTTTGCTGTGCTGTCACAGTGTGCTAATAGCTGGGCACTGCGCAGCCAGATGCTAACCTCCGTTTCCTCCCCCGATGCCGTGCAAGAAGCCAGCTTCTCAGGGCTCAGGTGTTAATTTATGCCACTTTTCCCCCTGACTTCTGAGCCCAACCCCTGCCCCCGCACACACACGCCTCTCATCTGTCTAGTCAGGCAAGTGTTCTTTCTGTCTCTCCAAAATTAGCATTCTGGTACACTGAGCTGTAGAGTGAAGACGACTAAAGCCAAAGAAAAGCAGAAGAGGTTTGAGACAGACTGACACTAAACCTGAAGGTGAGCCGTCGTAATGAAACACTCACAGATGACAACGCGAGTGGAAACACTTGCATCATGTCGCCACAAGAAAGAAAACAGTAAACACCTACAAGTCGGAAAGACAAAGATCCTGTATAATTTGCGTGAGACATACAGAGAAAGCTCCGAAATGTTTATCAGCAGAATGATGATCACGTCTCATCATCGTGGGTTTTCCCGAAAAAGGTGGAAAATGAGGAGATGGGGCAGAGTTCAGGCCAGCTGATGGCTCTGATGTCTTTGTGGTTGAGGGGGTTTCTGGGACAGCTGATCCACTTGGCTCAGAAGAGCTCAAAGTTCTCTTCATTATTCATGATGTGGGGCGTCGCTGTGGTGCATTCACTTCATTGTTGAGACATCACCTGAGACATCAGCTGACACACTCGATAAACAAAGATGAACGCGCCAGAGCACTTGCTTCTTAAACTGTTTTCTTATTACTTGCTGTCACTTGCTGCAGGCGGAGGGCACTTTGTAGCTGCCCTGAAGATGGAGATAGAGGGAGGGGGGGCGGTCGGACGGTTGGAGGGTCATCGTGGGTGTCTTGGTGTTCAAAAGTAATCAAGGGACCCAGCAAAAGAGGCTCGTCACTTCACTCCCAGCGCTGGGAATAAGCAGTGCTCTCAAACTCTCCACACCACCAACCACCAGGAAAGAAAAGATTCATGGGAAAATACACAGAGGTGGTGTAGGAAAGAGTCATCTTTATTTGTTGTTGTTTTTTAACCCTTGACGTTCAGCATGCTTTGCTGGATGCCCTTCAATGTCAGACAGTTTTGCTGTGTGGAGGCGACCCCTCACTGTACCCCCACCCCCCATCCTTCCAAGGTGTGTGTGTGTGTGGTGGGGGGGGGGTTGAACATTTGGGGCATTAAGCAAATGTAATCCCTATAGTAACATTTTCAGCCGTATTTCGACGGTCTAAAGCACAGCGCAAAGTCCATGTCACAAGTGTCGTTGTTACTCAGATGCAGGCACAGTTTTCATTTTCAAGGCATGAGCCCTCGCCGTCAAATGAGCAAAGGAATTTACGTTTCTCAGAGTGCGTCGTTCTAAAATGACGGCACGTTGCTAGTTAGATGACGCAGAAAGCAAATGCACCACTGACCAAAAACGTACTGGTCTACGTGTCTCTAGGGTGCACAACACACGTGCACACTGCACAGAAACACACAAAGAAGACGCATGTATGAAAAGATTACACACAAAAATATGATGACAATGTAAAAGGATAGGACTGTGCACATTGTAGACAGAACGTCACTGTGACAGCCCTCTGTGGATGAACCCACATGTTTCTGACATATTAACAAATATTAGTGTTCCCCGATGTCTCCTGGGATTGACTCCAACGCCCTGTGAAGGATTCATGTCAGAATGAATACACATTTTACATTTAGTATTTTTACAGGCTGCAGAGGCCTGACATTAGGTTGGGAGTTGGCCCTTTACTGCACTGTGTTGAGGCGCTAAGCAAAATCCAATATCCAACACTTTTATTATCAAAGTATTTATACTGGAAAACTGTGTGCAGCTCCATTTACAGGAGATATTTGGGTGTCAGACCAAAGCTGGAATCGATAAAACACAATTATAGCAGGACAACCCATAGCTGGATCCTGAGTGATAGGAAGGAGGTGGATTAAAGCGTCAGAATAGCCATGGGGGCCAAAATGTGGCTGCGCTGTCACTTGCGCCGCCTTCACAGGAGGTATTAGCGGCTTGGAGCCGTCCTCAATATAACTCATTATTTACCAAGCTTTGCTTTTGATTTATCCATTGATTATTGATACCCCTGAGCTCTGGCAATAGTTAATGTGCTAATGTGCTGTCTGGTGTGCCCCTCCTTGAAACGGCTTCAATTTGGGAGGGTAAAAAGACAAACAACAACCTTCAACGCCACTTGCCAGCATTTCACATTCACATTCAAGGTAAATGTCTCCAACAAATCAAATGACCGGCGTGTCAACAGTATTTGTTTTGAAAGGGAGAGGAACGAGCCAAGGTCACGGGCCTCGGAGCGGCCGGTTCGCATCTAATAGATTTGAATTGTATTACAGATGAAGGAGCTGCTACAAATCACAGGCGATTTTGCAACATGCCAACAACGATTCTCATTTACGCGAGTGATCAGCCGCTGCCCGCAACCTTGAATAAAACAGGCAGCTTGCCGTGCCTGCTTGTATGTGTGGCAAGTAAACCGTGTTCAGGCCATCTGTGAATATGTGAAACGTGCAGCTTTATCGCTTGTCAAGGAAACATACAAACAAAAAACGAAGTAGGGGTGGTAGTGGTCAGTGGCCGGGGTTTGTCTGTGTCACCGTGAACCCTCTGAAGCACCTTCTGGCCTCTAATGAGATTGAGCACCAGGCTGAGCTGAACGACTGCCAGACACAGAGACACCACCGAACGAAGAGGAGCTGTCGTCCTGGCAGAAGACGGAGCGCAGGGACAAAAACACTCTCACGAAGAGCTCAAAGAGCGCTTGTCAGGGAAAATCTAGGTGACTTTTATTTCTTAGGGTGCTACTCATGCTCTGGAATGAAAAAAAAATGGAGACAGTACAAGTGTATGCCTAACGTCAACCAGTGACCCTCTCACAGACACTTTTAACGCCAGTTTTCAGCAAGAAACTCCTGAGTCCAACAAATATTGGAATTCTGCAAAATAACTCAAACAAAAGACAAAATACACTCTGAACCTAGTTTAACATTGTGATTGGATATCAGCTTCAGTTCACCCACCAACAAGTAGTCATTGTTGCAAGTGAAAATCACAATTGTCAGAACAATTAAAAAAAACATGTCACAACAGCAGCATTCTGTTTTGTTGTGTTATTTTTGTTTGTCCAAAAGCGTTAGTGTAACAAATGACAAGATGAAGACTTTCTAATTTGACCAGTTCCTCCATCCACTAGGAAAGGACTTCTCCATCCATTTAAACAATGGGTGTGTGGTAATGTTGCATCCCAACTACTGTCACCCAGCTCATACGGAAAAAAACGGTTTGTTAGTGTGAGGGATTGATTCTGATTTATTTTTCTGAATTTAAACTTCCTTTGCACGCCACCAATAAACCGTTGTTGGTCTCTTTATCTGAGCAATTGATATACTGTGGGAAGAGATACACTTTTGTTTCCTTGTCGTGAACTTTGGCGTTGGCAGCCGTCTGCTTCCTTTCTCCAGATGCCTCTCTGCCTCCAATTCAACCAAACTCATTTACTTTAAATGGTTTTTAAACGCTGTCTGTTGGCCTCAGGTAGATATTACTTAGATTAAGCAATTGGCAATTTGTAGGACACCAGAGTAGACCTCTGCATAATCACCTCTCAATTACTTTGGGGGACTCTATTAATGGTGTGTTGTTTCCTCAGGAGTCATGGATGTGCATCTGCACAGCAAACATGCTAATGATGCTTTCCACTAGCGCCACTGTAAATCTTCAAAAGCGGTATTGTTCCTTTTGGAACCAGGCATTGTTAATTAGTCAGCTTTGCCGTGTTGTGTTGTATAAATCAGAGCATATATGCTCCCGTGTCCCTGTTGATGGTCCTCGGGCCCCGCTTCCTGATCCCTTGAAAAGGTCTAGGGTCTAGAGTCTAGAGAGGGGGCGAGTACCCACAATGTTTCGTCAACATGAATTTTTTTAAATGACAATATGAAACTATGGCGACAGTGCAGTCATGGTGCTTTTGAAGGACAAAGTTCCAGAAAGTTTTTGTCACAGACACGTGAGAGAATAGTGATATATTTATAAATGATATAAATGTCCCAGTGATATACATGAATTATTCTATAATACATGATATTCTAGGCCTGGTTGGTCTCCTGTCTGCATTTTCATTTGTACAAGCTTATTAAAATATACTTTGTTCCGAAAACAAAACAATTATGGATTATGGTGCCCACATGTCTCATATTGCCTCATATTGCCTCGTATATTCACTATGATATCGATTTGCAACCTGTCCTCCATGTTTTGCTTATTGCCTCCATGAACTACTGTATAACTCTGCACTCAGTGTTTTCAGAATAAATAAATAAAGAGTCACCTTGACTTGACTAGTCCGTTGCATTCATGATGCAAATGGCATCATTTGGTGCATGTCATTCTTCCCCAGTCCAGTTCCATTTATTTAGGTTCTTGCCAAAGAATATTTGAACAAAACGCCAGTTTGCTGCTTTATAAGTCGCCCATCCACCCCATGAAAATTCTTCTGTTTTGCTTGCCATGTTTTTAGCTTTCAGGCGGCAGACGTGAATGACAGGCGCTCCGCTGCCAGGCTGTCAGAAATCGATTTGGCACCATTGGGGCATCAGAAGGATGGAGGCTTAGGATCACTTCAGACTGAAGCTCCAAACACTTACTGTATCTGAGAATCCTTTGGAAGTCTCAACAATTCCACCGCATTCAGCCTTTATAGTCTGATACGCTGCTGGCCGGGAATATAAATGAATACAAAGGTGAGAGGGTTGACTGCTTCACTTCATAACTGCTCTGAAGCCTTATCAGATAGAAATATGTGAATATTGGCATCAAACTGTCTGAAAAGACACAGCTGTTTTTGTGGATCTATTACAAGCTAATGACGGAAGAACGGACAGCTTCTCCAGGTGACGATCCAACTCCGCCCGTCTGACCCGATTCCATTTTGTTTTAGTGTTGCTACAGGCACCCTGTAAAGCAGCAACAATCGGTTACTCCTGCTGCTCGAATACAAAAAAGGGGGAAAATGAAACAGAGGAGCTGGGGTCTCTGTGGGATTGTGTGCCCGGTGCCACAGCTCCAACACCCAAAGAGCTTAAAGTGATATAAATGTCCCTGAATGACAGCATGAATCTGTATGATGACAAATAACCTCTTTGAAGCCAAGACCGCAGCAAATAGGATACAATTTCTGTTTTTAAGAACGTGGGGCTGGTGGTGGTGGTGAGGCTTAAAAAAGAACCGTCAACAATGTCACAGTGGCAGTTTTAGTCGTGTAGAGGTGGTTATCTAAATAAGAGTGTCACGCCTTGCGACAACCCCAGCCATGACAAGCAATTCTAGGAATAACGCAACGTATCACAAATTAATAGAGCGTTTTTTTTTTTTTTTTTCCTTTCTACTTTTTCTAACGCGTGGCATAATTTATCTCAATTCTGAGTGCAGGTGCCAGCATAATGCATAAACTTAGCATGCTGGTGTGCAGCAGAAATTGAAATAGACTTGAGAAGAAATGAGCAATTTCCCTGTGGAAAAATTGGAAATTTCGCAAGGCCATTGGTGGCTGACCTGTCATCAATCACACCGGCACAAAGCTAAAGGCAGGCGAGAGGCTCAGAGATGCACGCACACATCCGGTGGATGCTGACAGGTGAAAGCCAGCTGGCCAGTGAACCGAGAGCTCACAGCTGAAAAAATGTGGGATATTGATGGTGTTTGTGGTTAAGATACTGGATGAGCATTTTTTTGTTGAAGATACAAAAAAAATTAACAAACTACCCTCACTGAAATTATGAAGGGAGAGAGAAGAGAGGGCGGTTTGTAACGTGATCACAAGGACGCAGTTTTTCCCTCAGTCTGATCGCACGTTTAACTTAACCGATGGACAAAGGACTCTGACAGGAGACTTCAGAGAGAGGGGCTATGGACAGAGGCTCAAAGGACAGAGGCTCGAAGGACAGAAGGTCTAAGGACAAAGGGACCTAGGACAGAAGGTTTAAGGACAAAGGGACCCAAGGCAGAAGGTCTATGGACTGACGGTCTAAGGAAAAAGAGACCTAGGACAGAAGGTTTAAGGACAAATGGACCTAGGACAGAGGATCAAAGGACAGAAGGTCTAAGGACAAAGGGACCTAGGACAGAAGGTTTAAGGACAAAGGGACCTAGGACAGAGGCTCGAAGGACAGAAGGTCTAAGGACAAAGGGACCTAGGACAGAGGATCTAAGGACAGAAGGTCGAAGGACAAAGGGACTTAGGACAGAAGGTTTAAGGACAAAGGGACCTAGGACAGAGGATCTAAGGACAGAAGGTCGAAGGACAAAGGGACTTAGGACAGAAGGTCTAAGGACAAAGGGACCTAGGACAGAGGGTCGAAGGACAAAGGGACTTAGGACAGAAGGTCTAAGGACAAAGGGACCTAGGACTGACAGTCTAACAACAAAGGGACCCAAGGCAGAAGGTCTATGGACAGACAGTCTAAGGAAAAAGAGACCTAGGACAGACGGTCTCAGGACTAAGGGACCTAGGAAAGACGGTCTACGGACAAAGGGACCTCGGACAGAAGGTCTAAGGACAAAGGGACCTAGGACAGACGGTCTAAGGACAAAGGGACCTAGGACAGACGGTCTAAGGACAAAGGGACCTAGGACAGAAGGTCTAAGGACAAAGGGACCTAGGACAGAAGGTCTAAGGACAAAGGGACCTAGGACAGACGGTCTAAGGACAAAGGGACCTAGGACAGAAGGTCTAAGGACAAAGGGACCTAGGACAGAGGCTCGAAGGACAGAAGGTTTAAGGACAAAGGGACCCAAGGCAGAAGGTCTATGGACTGACGGTCTAAGGAAAAAGAGACCTAGGACAGAAGGTTTGAGGACAAAGGGACCTAGGACAGAGGCTCGAAGGACAGAAGGTCTAAGGACAAAGGGACCCAAGGCAGAAGGTCTATGGACTGACGGTCTAAGGAAAAAGAGACCTAGGACAGAAGGTTTAAGGACAAATGGACCTAGGACAGAGGATCTAAGGACAGAAGGTCTGAGGACAACGGGACCTAGGACAGAAGGTCGAAGGACAAAGGGACCTAGGACAGAAGGTCTAAGGACCAAGGGACCTAGGACAGAAGGTCTAAGGACAAAGGGACCTAGGACAGAAGGTCTAAGGACAAAGGGACCTAGGACAGAGGCTCGAAGGACAGAAGGTCTAAGGACAAAGGGACCCAAGGCAGAAGGTCTATGGACTGACGGTCTAAGGAAAAAGAGACCTAGGACAGAAGGTTTGAGGACAAAGGGACCTAGGACAGAAGGTCTAAGGACAAAGGGACCTAGGACAGAAGGTCTAAGGACAAAGGGACCTAGGACAGAAGGTCTAAGGACAAAGGGACCTAGGACAGAAGGTCTAAGGACAAAGGGACCTAGGACAGACGGTCTAAGGACAAAGGGACCTAGGACAGAAGGTCTAAGGACAAAGGGACCTAGGACAGACGGTCTAAGGACAAAGGGACCTAGGACAGAAGGTCTAAGGACAAAGGGACCTAGGACAGACGGTCTAAGGACAAAGGGACCTAGGACAGACGGTCTAAGGACCTCCTTCACATCTGGTGATTTGTGTTGAAGTCAAAGTGGTTTTCAGACAGAAATGTGTGAGTGTGTTCATGTACACCTTCAGTAGTTGTGCGCTGTCAGAGTGTGTGTGTTTGTCTGGGTGGCTGCTGATGGTGCTGCTGTCGGAGGGACTTGGCTTTCCTCATTGTGGAGAGACGCTTGCTGCCATCTGTCAGCCCGCTCGCGGCCTCGCTGCCCGATCATGCCTGATGAAGACCAGATGTTTTCCCTGGCTGCTGCTTCTCAGCAGGACCTCTTCTTGAATCATCCCAGGGTTCTTTGGCGAACACTCACATCAACACATGCTGCACACTTAATTAAAACTCTGACTTAGACTTACATGCACATTAACACACACATAAATAAACATGATTGTCAAGTTCCCTTTTCGAACACACACACACACACACACACACACACACACACTGCTATAAAATGTAATGTGTGTGTATATACAGTATGTGGCTGTATACTGTGTACACAGCATGATTGATTGTTTTTCACTTTTCACACGCAGACTGTCACCATGTCCGTCTGACGTTCTTTCTCTGCGTCTGCAACACTTCTGGGTGTGACTTGAGCCGTGGCGCTGCTGCATCCGATGTACGTGTAAGAATTAACAGGTAAAATATGTGTTGCTGCACAACGAGCACAACTGGTTAAAATATAACGATGCAGCACAACGGAACTGGATGGAAACAGCACATATTCTGTCAAAGCAGAGGCAGCGATGACCACATTAGAGCAGACTGAATTTTGTATTGGACTGTTTGAAATGTTATCCCATTCTGCTTGGAAAAAAGCTCTGCTAGGATGATCCCATTTTCGGCTTTTACAATCCCTTCTTCATCTCACCAGGCGCTTCGGAGCATCTCCTCAGCCCGAGATGTGTCATTGGTTTAGACAGCAAATTCAGTTTTTATGCAATTAAGCACAGCACTTTGTCTCATTTTCAATTTGGACTAAAGACCAAAGCACACATATAATTCATTCTCCATATTACATTAATACTACATTCAGAGGGTATCAATGTGGTCTTGATTGCAAAGTTCCTGATGAGTTCATATATCGTTAACAAGTGT
>CAAKHB010001622.1:21070-32788 GCA_901007665.1 Aeoliscus strigatus | reverse complement strand
CATTTGTTTCATCTGTTCTTTTCTGTTTGTCAGAGTTGTCTGTTTTGGTTTGGTGTCTGTGTTTGTTTCTTTTTTTTCTTGCCTTGTCTTTCTCCTCCCTCTGGCTGGCAGTGGAGGTGTGGCCAGGCTGATTGGGAGCAATCAGCGCACCTGATTCTCATCGGCGCGCTGATTGCTCCTGCTCTTAAGCCGTGCTTTGGCTGCACCCCACTGCCAGATTGTTTGTGCTTCCATGCCTTACTCTCCCGCCATTTGTTACTCTCGTCCGTCGCTTCCCGTTTTGCCCTCTAGCTCTTGTTCCGTCATGTTTTCCGGTTTCCGCCTTAGTGCGCGCTTTCTGTTTTATTCGGTCTGTTTCTCCCTCCAGTTTTTGTGGAGCGCCTTTTGTTCTCTTCGTGTCTCGTGTTTTTGCCCCTTGTGGTTGTTTTCTGTTTTCTCTCGTTCGTGTCCTGCCGGCTCGCCACGGTGCAGTGCGTCCTTAGTTTATGGCTGATTTTCGGTTTGTGTTTGTGTCATCATTGCTCTGCTACCTGGTTGTGCAATAAACTACCTGTGGCTCTATCCTGATTCTCTGTGTGCTGTGCCTGCATCTTTGGACCCATCCTCAAACCCCGGGCAGACGCCCGTGACACTGTTTTGACATCAGTTTGATCAGCAAACTTCAGTCAGACAACAGCCTTGTTCGTTTCAAAGGGAAGTGTTGTAAACGGCAGCAAATAGTCGGTGATCAGTGTGGGGACAGGCGGAGGAAGATGTTATCAAAGAGAAGAAAAACATCATGGCTGGCTTTCATTATACAGATCAGCACTGATACTGACATGTCTGGAAAGCTTCCTGTGGTGTGAACGTGTTCTTTTGTCAAGAATGTAAAATGTCAAATATCAAAGATAAGATGGGACTGAGTGATGGCTGCATGTACCCCAGACACAGAAGACTTCAGGCTGTCACTGCCAATTTTCAGTAACATCTGACCAATGCCTACTTTTTCTGAGGCTTGTGACATTTTTATTGTCAAACACGTTGATTAATCCTAAAATTCAAACTTTAGGGACGAGCATGTAGGATTGTGTTCATCTACACACGACCTCCTACCTTCACAGCAGTCTTGCCACATGCGCAGGTCAATGTGGGGGATGTCGTCGCAGCTGCTGTAGCCGTGAGGCAGCTCAGCTACCCTGAAGACATCGTGCTGGATACGTGTGATGTTGTCTCCATTGTCGCACAGCACACGGGCCAGAGAGGCCTGTTTCAGCTGGGTCAGCTGGGCCGGAGTGAACACACCAGGGTTTTCATACCAGAACCTGAAAAGGAAAGAAAACTATGTTTCGTTTTCACTTATGGAAGAAAGAGTTCACCATCATCAATCACTGTCCTGACCACCGTCAAAGGCCAGATGCCTCATCATACATAGCAGGGTCACAACGACTAGTCAACAACAGTCAATGACTAATGTACTAGTGGACGAGCCGTTAGGGACGTAATCGTGTGTATTCCACATCATGCAATGCCACGTGAAACAGCGGGTCACCGGATGAACACACAGTGAGTCGTCTCACTGGTTTCAGATCTCAGATGCACAGTTGTCCCAAGTGACTATCACTGCACTGGGAACACTTGAAGCAACACCCTTACACGACAAAAGGTCCAAAGTTTGGGACAAATTCACCCTCGACATGACAAATGAAACAGTTTATAAGCTGAAACTTGTGTAACACAGGAACACCTCAGCTACGTTTAAAAAGTACGTTCTAGAACAGGGGTGTTCAATACGTCGATCGCAAAGGTAGTGTGGGTAGATCGCATGACATTAAAAAAATAGACATTCCAAAATAGTCATATGATTGATACACAGGGCAGTCGTCAGACAATTAGATCACTGCGCATGCGCAAACAACGGCGCTACGTGCAGCAAAACTAACAAGCAAGCTAGAGCGCTACCTCCGATGTTCAGCCCTTGGTTCTCTCTCTTAAAGAAAAGCTGAAGAAAAGTTATAAAAATGAGGGGGGAGCCAGACCAAGTAAGAGTAAACTTATCACTTTCATACAGAATGACAGGAGGACTTTTTTTTGTGTGTGTGTTTGAGGCTGGCTGTCAGCAGCTACTGTCCAGACGATGCACCCCTGACTGTGTGTGGTGCAAGTCATCAGAGGGAACTCAGGTCATGACAAAAAATGGACAGTTACTTGTGTTGTGTTGTGCAGTGTGGGTTAATGTGGTTATGCGAGGTACATGGACATACATTGTACATATAAAGAATGTTCAATATAATACGTATAATACGTACATTTTTGTAGTAGGTAGATCATTTTGACTTGGTCATATTATAAGTCGCTCGCATGCTGAGAAAGTGTGAGCACCCCTGTTCTAGAAGGTTCATATGTAACTTGGTGACATGGCTAACTATTGTATGTGAGATAAGACAAAATGAATAAAAGCCATTGTTTTTTTAAGCCATTCATAATCGGACTGGTCGACTATGCAAATAGGAAGTAAGTATGTTGCAGCCCTAATACAAAGACGACGAGAAACCACACATCAACCTGCATTCTCGAAAAAAGTGACTCACAGAGTGAACATAGTTGACATATGTGATTCTGAGCCTGATGGCTTCTGTACCTGTCTCCATCCCGAAGACGCTTGAACTGAGAGGCCAGCAGACACATCAGGGTGGGCCCCAGTCGACTGCCTGGGACCAGGTCTTCAGCCATCAGGGCTGGGAACAGGTCAATGTTCAGAGGAGTTCCATACAACCTAAGGCACAGGAAAAACATACAGGAAATGGGGAATTTAACAACAGCTCACAGATGAGATTTGTTTTTTCGAATCACGTACAATTCATTGAAACACACACAATCATATCCAGCAAAAAGATTGAAATGATGTACAAATACCTCTGCAGTTTTTCTCTGACATTAGGATTCTTTATCTCATTCCTCAAATCATCAAACGTGTGGGCTGAAGTCAGGTTACAGAAGGTCCTGTAATCATTATACGGTGGAATGCCGTGATCCCTTCCTCGTTGTATGTTCATGGCCGCCAGATCCAGTGCCACTGCATGGGCCATGGAGAAGAGCCTCTCTGTCAGCTCAGTGTTCAGCAGCTGTGTGGAAATCCGCATTTTACCCGCCACGCCAAAAAGCCCACGCAGCAGTGGGTCAATGCCACCTTCATTCACAATACGGAAGGGCGAAAAGAAAGCTCGGTGCAGAGAAATGTGTCCTTGGGGAATAGGCTTGAAGTCCTCGTCTAACCTGTAAAGTATCGGGTTAATGAGGGTGTGTCCGAAGCGGAAAGCCGCTGTGGCGAAAGCACTGAGGATGCCAGCGTTAATGTTGGGGTTGTAACCTGCGTATGGCCCCATCATCTTAATGCCCACCTCACCGAGAATCTAGAAGACATAAAAAAAGAAGAAATAAGAACCAAGACCTGAGCTGTAAAACACCCCAAATATATCAAAAACCACTGCACAACTTGTACCTTGGGCAACCATTGACTGTAGGTGATGTGCTGCATCTGGGCTCCCACAATTTTGCGAGCCTCATGGTAGATGGTGTCTCCGTCCCAGTGGGGGTTCAGTCTCAGTAGTTCTGTAGCGATTCGGTTGTGCTCCCTGAACCACACAGTGTGCATGGCAGTCAGACCCAGCTGCTCGTTGGCACGGTGGTCTCCAGCCAAGAAACAGGGGATTGGGCTCTCATTCTCATCCCTCATACATTCAGTGGGGGGGCCAGTGGCGAATGGAAGGAGTGGCTTCCCCGTTCGCTGGATAATTCCTTGCCGGAGCAGGCCCCTTTGGCTGGCCAGATCCCGGATCTCCTCGGATTCATGCCGTGAACTGCCGTAGACGTTTGATGCGTCGATGTAGGATGTCAACTGGTTAATCTGCTCTCGTGGATAAACGCTGTTCATGAGGAGCGAGGTCATCCCACTGCCGCACACAGGGCTGGAACGCACAAAGAACATGCAGCGAGCACCGCTTCGTAGCTGCCGGGGATCATTGGGTGGGAACTGAATGGGGAAACACGGGGGGTCATTGGTGCAGACCTGTGTGCACAGCTGGCCGTCAGAGAACCGTGACTGGCTGAGGGCCGCCACTGTGGCATCCAGATCATGGTCCACAAACTGACCCCACTGCATCAGCATGTGAGTGTAGTGGTCATCAGGGGTGATGGTCTCCGTCCCGATCATGGTGGTGGACACGAGCCTCGGCAGAGGTAACCTGTAGTCATTGTGTAGTTGCTCGGTGGCCCCCCGTGGCAGGTTGAATCCGTTGTCATAGACTGATTTCAGGAGTCGTTCAAACGGGGTGAGTGAGGCCCCCCACATAGGGTGCTGCAGGTTGTTGCAGGTGCCGTCATGGCTGCGGTACTTTTGGTGGAAGCATATGTCGGAGCAGTTGTTGAAGCGGCGGTGGGCAGTGCACCCAGAAAGGTTGGCAATTACGTCCAGGAAGTGGGGGGACACCAGGTCGTTGTAGCGGAATGCTGTGGGCACATAAAGGGAATGACTGAAGAGCCAAAGATGATTGGCTCTGTACAGTACGTGACTCTGTTGGTCATCATTCACACACACGCACAGAGTTCAGAGCTTAGACATGATCTAATGCTGCATCTAACTGAAGCACAGACTGAACTGTTTCACCAACCAGCCGTGATTTGATTTTCAGGTGAGAGTGCTTCTGCAAAATCTCCAATCGGATCAATCCACCCACAGCATCTCGAGGAGTCTTCTGTTAACGATGCTGTATAAAGGCCTAGTCATACTCCAGGAGAAGGAAGAGCAAAATGACGCCATTTCAAAGTTCTCGCCTCTTGTCACATCATCGGGGCAGAACTTTTTCCCAGGGGTGTCTAAGAACTATTGTGTGATTGGTCAGAAATGCTTACATTGAGACACTGTTCGGGGCGACCAAAGATCAACCTGACATGGAATGGCCCCGTATTTCTGGAGCCTCTGAAACGTGCAGCGGCGCTGCCTGTTGGACCTCCCTGATGGATGAGGGTGTCTGTGAACATCAGCGGAGCTGCTTCCAGAGAGACTGTGGCGTCAGCGTGGTGCTGTGCCAGCAGTATGGCACTCCTCGTAGAGTATGAAATGTCCCGAAAACAACTCTTTATTCATGTTTCAGAGATAAAAGTTCTCAGTTCACGTGGAGCATGAAAAGGCCTTTAACGGTGGGAAGTGTGTGTCACTGAGCTCAGTGAAAACAAAGTCAGACTATTGTCTCAATGCTGCCACCTGCGACCAGCAGCCTCTCCTCCTCCTCTGCACGCATTATTAACACGGCCTGTGTGGCTTTATGTGGGACCAGTGGAGAGGCAGCAAACTGCAATGTCCCAGATAAAGGAGAGCTACAATAAAAACAGTGCCTGTCTCTGTTGACGGGCAGAAATTTCTCTGTTCTCTTGCTCTGGGGCCCGTGCAACAATGAACACTTGGTTGTTGGCACAAGTAACGATAACAGGCGCTGTCTCTCTCTGTACAGATCTAACACTGTTTCTCATTCTCTAACCCCCTTTTCCTTCAACACCTTTTTCCTAATATCTTTACATTATTTCTTAACAGCATTTCCTATTTGTATTGAACAAATTCATTTGACTTGTTGGTGGTTACATGAAATCCCCCAGCACTATTTCTCATTTCTATTTTACTCTCATGCAACCATAACAATGGAGGGGGACCCGAAACTCACACCCCTTTCAGGTAAGCAAACGACTTAACGACCCTCAGACGACCGACAGCCAGGGAGGGTGACCTGATACCAACACTCCTTTGTGTGAGGTAACGACCCAACTTAGTATTAGTAGGAGGACTCCCCACTAGTCTGTTCAGAACTGAAGAAGCTTCTCGGATGAGTGGCGAAACGTCTTCAAGCAAACCAGAAGTCCAGTTGCCTGCGATTTAACCCAGCAAGATACCATGACCTGGATGACTGAGAACCTTCACAGACAAACAGCCATAAAGACAAACTAACTGTGAACATGTGTCAGTTTGTTCCTCACCGGTGCCGTTGGTGTCCACCATGAGACCCTGGTTAACATGGCTCTGGATGAGGAGAAGAGTCTGCTCAAAGATCTCCCCTGCTCGTGCCTGCTCCACTGTGTAAGGGTCACGTGGATATCGGAAGAGAGCAAGCAGCTCTCCTGGGGTACGAGGCTGACTAGAGGGATGAGGGATAAGGCGATGGCGAGGGGATAGGGAGGTGTGAGAGAGGGGAGAGGAGGAGAAAAGGTGGTGACTGTGACGTTAAGTGGGAGACAAATTCAAATAAAACCAGAGCAAACGTTCACTTCAAACTTCATGTTCACACAAAGTTCCTTTGGGTAAGAGGATGGGAGAAGTAGGCAAAGTGTTCCCTGTTCCACTATCTAGATCATTCATTTCACTTCAGTGCCTAGACAGGGAATATACACACATATATCCTTTGGTGACCCTTCACTGACCCGTCCAGCCTGGAGTTGAATCTTCTCCATCATGAAACACAGTGACTTCCCCTTCTGACGTCCCTTCAGCATCTCTCCACTGCTTTCTAAATCCCTCTAACTACCCTTGTAGCATGCTCTCAGTAGAATGTTCTAGACATTCATCTGACTATCGCATCAAATGACTAAAAATACCGGTGCGCTACCAGGACGCTAACGTGATGGCAGATGGAAGTTATTGAAAGAAACAGTTTGTTAATTTGATTTTGATTTTGATGTTCATGCTGTACTCTGTTGTGAATCCATCTAAATCAATAGAGCAGCAGAAGAAATATGCTTGTGTAGACCTCATCACGATTGGCCAGAGTTTTACTTCAGTATTGTTTTCATGTGGGGAAAATCACACTTTTAATCACATTTGGTCTCCCTGGCCTGAGAAAAGTAAATTTACCAGATGTTCCTGAAACATGCAGCTGCAGCTATCAACTAAACACACTGCAGAACAACAGACTGACACCAAGCGATCACAGGCAAATGAATTTATGATTACAAGTATAATTATTGTTCTCCGGTGTCAATGCCTCAGAATTTCCGAATACTGCTCAAAGACCTTAGTGCCTCCTAATCTGTGATTGTCATTAAAGTGAGCTGGAAATCCCCTCATCTCCAGGCAGGTCACCACTGGGAGCTGTGTGTCTTTGTGTGTGTATTTCTCCTCTTCATGTGTATTTGTGTATGCATGTGTGGGCAGAGTGTATGCATGTGCATGCCAAGAAAAACACAACTGCTAACCACATCATTCAACAGGATGCAAACACTTACAGGCTCCAATGAAACAGCCTACATTTCTTACAGGGACATGGAGCTAGATGAAAACATACTTATTACTTTTAATCATCATACCAGTCAATATGCTAATATGTACCCTAACTTCTTGCATGCTGTTGTCAGAATAACCGAATGAACAGCAGTGCAGTAAGGCAGCTGTTTTTTGTTTTTTTTTTTAAAGCTTGAAATAACGCAAACCTTCTGCCCTCCAGTGTGGAAACCTCCTGCATGCAAATTGCATTAAAGATTAAAGCACGTCATGCACCAAGATGCTGTGCGACAAGCTGTTTGTTTGGACTGGGGTCACATGAGCAGGTAGCTGTGGAATGAGTCCTGGGATTAAACAAGTTAGAACATAAAGCTGTCCTGTGCTACTTTTCTATTTTCAGAGCGACTTTGTGTATGCGCCTGCAAATGGTTTCCTACAGGGAAGAGGATGAAAAAACATAGTGGAATGTGACTGTGAAAACAGATTTATTTTATATCATGTTACGGCGACATTTCACAAATGTAGTCATGTCAGGTTTTGGAGTTGCAATTATGTTCAAGGAAACAATCCTGATTCTATAATTTTCAGGATTATTAAAAAATGCTTCCGGGTTGGAGGAGAGTCCCTGCCTCAAGTGGAAGAGTTTATCTTGTGGTCTTGTTCACAAGTGGGAACACAAGGGGAAGATGGAGTGTGAGATTGACAGGCGGATCGGCGCAGTGGCTGCAGTAATGTCGTCTCTGTATCGGTCCGTCGTGGTTAAGTACCCTCACCTGTGGTCATGAACTTTGGATTGTGACCAAAAGAACAAGATCAAGCGGCCGAAATGAGTTTCCTTCGTAGGATGGGGGGGGCACTCTCCTCACCCTTAGAGATAGGGTGAGGAGCTCTATCACGGGAGCTCGGAGTAGAGCCGCTGCCCCTCCACATGGAGAGGAGCCAGCTGAGGTGGCTCGGGCATCTGTATTGAATGCCCCCTGGACACCTCCCTAGGGAGGTATTCCAGGCATGTCCCCCCCGGGAGGAGACCCCGAGGAAGACCCAGGACACGCTGGAGGAGGTGTCTGGGGAGAGGGAAGTCTGGATGGTCCTTCTCAGGCTGCGGCACCCGCGACCCAGCCCCGGATAAGCATTAGAAAATGGATGGATGGATGGCTGGACTTCCATAGAGCCTAAAGTATTTTTAAAAATCTATGTATTTATTTTCACATTTTTCAGGTTAAATATTATTTGGGTCCCGTAAATAAAACATGTCAAGGCTTCAGATTAGAGAAAAACATTACCTTGATGTATCTGAGAGAAAAACATTTATGGCAAACAATCCCTTGGCTAGCACTAACCCTAACCCTAACCTATACAACCCGGAAGGATGGGTTGTTTGCAAGCTACCCATATTTTCTGGTCATGTGCGAATAACCTGGGTAATTTGTATATTACCCATTTTATCACAGCAGAGAAGCTCGCACACACATTAGCAGAGAAGCTAGCAGACACATTAGCAGACAAGCTAGCAGAAACATTAGCAGAGAAGCTGGCAGAAACATTAGCAGAGAAGCCAGCAGACACATTAGCAGAGAAGCTAGCAGAAACATTAGCAGAGAAGCTAGCAGACAAATTAGCAGAGAGGCTTCAGCAGCAGCTGCAGGTCCGTCATTCGTCACAACACGCTAGTCTTTTTATGTAACTGAAACTGAACCGTACGGCCAACAGGATGTGTTTATTTGGTGGCTAAAACTCTGGAAACTGAGTTGTGTCTGCTGTTTCCAGTCAGTGACCTGATCTGTGATCTGATCACAGTCATCACACACACACTCACGCGATGTGACTGTCTCTGACATAATAGGAGATATCAACACTTCTACAATGTTTAGGATGAATCCACTGTGCCCTTCATAATCTCAATTAATCGTATATTTGATTAACGGTATCACTGTGTAAGGATTTTACTGGAACTCTTTTTCTTTGCATCTATGTGCACTTTGTTGGGTTTGTCCCTGCTTACCCATCAAAGAGACGTCTCCTCGTAGACTCAATGGCGCTGTTGACAGTACGAATAGCCTGTTCTATGGATGTGCTTACGAACGTGTCCCCCTCTCTGCTCACAGCAGGAACTGTTGTTGCAAAGGAAACAAAAAAAAGAGTTATACATCAGCTATCATTGCACCTAAGACCTCAAGCAGTGTACAAAGTAGGTTTAATTTACATTCTCATTTCAAACCTTTACAGAGTTGCTTTTTATACAGTGTTTATATTATTTACACAACTCTGAAAAGGATATAAATAAATAGAAAAACCACTAGAGGCTTCAGGTTTTCCAATCACAATAAGTTGGATATAATGTCAGCACTGTAGGACCGAGAATCAATGGGAAACTTCCTGCTCTAAAAACTAACTGAACAATCAAAATGCTAAACAGGGACTTGAGGGGACTCAAGCAAAAGAGGGTTCTCAGGTCTGTCAGATTCCTTGTCAAAGCTGGAGCGATCACGTCCTGGCACCCTCCTTCAAGTTAGTGTGCCAGTGGAATCAGAACGATGTTGACGCCAAGTCCAAAAAACAACTGTCCACACTGATACATATTATGATTCACCAGGAGAGTGCTGTGGTCTGACCTGGGATATCTCAGCAGAGAAAGAGTCCCAGGGGGAAGAGCTGAGAGCGATCTGATCACATGACCTCAGTGTGAGGTCTGATAGTCCAAAACATAAACAGAAGGGGTCATTCCCTCTAGACCAAACCATGACATGACAGTAACATACACTGTCTCATGGCTGACAAGAGCCTTTTCAACTATCCTGCTTTATTTTCAATGTATTTTCTGTTGCTACTGAATATAGAGGCAGGACGTGTGGATTATCCACTCCAGCTTCCTGTAAGTTGGACATTCAGTGTAAAGTCCAATCAGTTTGTTGAAAGGTCCATCAGAAAGAAACATCTTATTAGTGACTGTTACCTGTGACGGTGAGCACCATGCTAGCCACCTGATAGCCGATGGGGTTGCGAGCCACACACTCATAGCGTCCGGCATCAGCAGTGCCGACATCCCTGACCTCTAAATAACCTTCGAGGCTGATGTGGAACTTGCCACTCTCTGTCACCTGTACACCATCCTGCAAGAGGGAAAAGAGAGAGGGTCAGTCCTGTGGATGAGGTGTGAGAGCGTGATGATGGCACCTGTTGCGTGGAACCACCGAGCTGCTCGCCAGTGTAAATTCCTGTTATGTACAACTGGCAAGTGAGCAGAAGAACTTCTGCAGCTCCCTAGCTGACCTCTGTGTGACTCTGAGGGGTTTTCTTGAAAAAAATGGCGCACATGATTGACACCAGCTTTAGTAGATTCAAGTGTTGTGCAATATGAGTATTGATGTGATGTGAGGGAAACTTGTTTATATTTTGTTTTTTTATACATATGGAGACGATACTGTATTATAACTTTATAGAATATTCAACCTTTTTGGAACAGTATCATAATTAGATTTAATAATTAATATGACCCCTGCTGAATATCCAAAAGACACATCACATCAGGATCAAGGTCGATCTGACCATCTACCAACATTCCCCTGAATTATCACATTCAATGACAGCAAGTTACTATGAGAGATATTCAACGAAATCCTTCAGGAACTTTTTGTGCCATGTTACAAACAAAACAAAGATGAAAGCCCACGCAGCCCTGTGACCTGTGGTGAGTTTAAGCGTCTAACCTTGTTCCAGGTGAGGACAGGTTGGGGCTGACCCTGAGCGCTGCAGGGAATCTGGACGTCCTGGCCAGACTCCACCGTCAGGTCCCTTGGAGCATTTGTGAAAACAGGCGTTACTGAATGAGTTAAAACATACACATGCACATATGTTAATGATTATACACCAGTACGGTACATATAAAGAGCATTTTGCAATCATTCATGGCAGACATGACATCATGTTTACTCACTGAACACAGTTTCACTTCCTCTATGAAAAGGCAGAGAACAACTCAAAGACAGAGGACGTAAGGACACACGTGGTGTGGTGGTTTCAGTGGATGTCTGCACTGACCCCAACTGTCAGAGGGGATGTGCTGATCAAATGTTCAATTTGTCCAACAGCAGATGAGGATTTCTACAACGGGCTCTTGTTTTATTTGTTACCCCACTTGTGCCAGGAGGTGAAACACACAAACAGTAAAAATAATTGTGTTCTCAACAAATCATATTCTACATTTAAAACCAATGTTGGGTTAAATGATCATAAACGGCATGACAAGAAATGTTATTGTGAAATGTGATTTAAAATCAACACCGTCAACAGACAGAGGGTATAAGAACATGTGCTGACAGGACATCGTGATGTTCAGCTGAGGAATAATTAGTTTTCAAACTGGAAACTGTTTCTGTTTCTAACGTGATACACTGAAACACACACACACACACACAGTGTTTTTGGTTCTAGTTAACAGCTGCTCTCCATTTGTCTCCTTCAACAATCACTGACTGGAC
>CAAKHB010001622.1:0-11882 GCA_901007665.1 Aeoliscus strigatus | reverse complement strand
GGGGGGAGCAGTGGGGGGGGCGTCACTCTGATCTGTAACGGCCTGCAGGGCCATGGCATGACTCATTGTTCATCAGGAATTGTTTATAGCAGCTTTTTAGGAAAGGATGGTGGCAGACGGAGAGACAGTGTGTGTGTGTGTGTGGGGGGGGGTCAACAGGGCTAGAAGGGAAAAAGGTGGCAAGGAAGTTGGTCACTTACAGTTGCTCAAGAGAGACAAGCCCCTTAAATGCTTGTCTGTCAATTGATTGGATTTCATTCTTGTACAAATAGCTGAAAGGAGAGATAATCAGGAACATTAGTAGCACGCACGCTCACACAGGACCACCTGAACCCCGCCTGGTCATTACAACAACAGAACATTGACAGTTGTTTGATGTGGACCTACTTCTCAGATGGAGTTAAAGGTCGAGGACGAGTTCTCTCAACACAGAACTGCACATTTGAAATGTTGAAATTGTTGCATGTCAGTTACATTACAAGAATCATTTTCACAGTGTTCTCTCTCCAAATGCAGATGGGCCTGACTGAAGAGAAATCTGACATCCACTGGGTTCCCAGAGACAACTGTACGTGGTGACACCTTAGGAAAACAAGTATCTGTTGAAATGATCAAACACCTGTGTGTCACAAACGTCTCCACTGTCTCTACCAGCAGCACACACGCTCCTGTGCATGTTCACCTTCCATCACAGGTGGTTCAGAGATGGGAGGGCTCACAGTGACCCTCCATCTCCAGTGTCTACTCCACCTTCCACCGTCACATGCACATGCGTGGAAAAACAATTTTAACCATCGCATACTTTCCTCTTTGTCTGAGCTTGTCTGTCAGTGCTATCGAGTGTCTTACCTGAGAATATGAAATGACCAAAAACAAGGATCGCAACAGTCATGATCATGGAGAAATGACATGTTCAAGATGAGCAGAAGAAATGACAAAAAAATGAGTGAGTAGTTGTAAGAGAATGTGAAGAACATTAACGTTGTCAAGGAGGATCCAGGATTCCAATGTAGAAAACATACGTGTATGCTCAGACCTCAGCTGATTTTAGCTTTAGGTCCAAAGGACCAGGATGGAAACAGACTCACAAACAGAAGATTACACACAACAACATCCTACTACACACACAAGGTTCTTCAGGATGGAGGGATGACCTCTGTGTGACCTCTTCATGGAGAGGCTTGTGGGAGAGGAGCACTGCAGCGCAGATTAGGAAAGGAAGTCCAGAGGGAAGGCAGGAGATACGACGCAGCCCCCAGCGACAGAGAGGGAGGGGGAGCGGGAGGGGGAGGTGCAAGTGCACGTTTTACCCTGATCACAGAAGTTAAGGCGCAGTGCATGCTGGAGATAAACTCTACTTTAAAGACAGACATGCTCTGTACTTAAAACAGAAATGACCATTACAGCACGTGGGGTGGGGGTGGAGGCAGACTGAACGTGTATGCTTGGGGTCAGTGAGCAGAAAGTTCCAGCCTTGTGCAGTTAGTTTTGTACAAATCACTGGCAACTTGCACCAAGGTTTCACATGGCACAACGGGTCCAACAAACAACGGTGCAGTACAGCCCTGACCGTTTCATATACGGTCGACATGCAAAGGACAGCGGAGTGAGTGGACAAAGACTAGAGGAGACACTGGACGCAGAGCGACAGGACGCAGATGAGGCAGAACCACTCCTTGTACAGTAACCTGAAACCCTTTGTGAACGGATCGTGACGGTTGTTTGATACACACCTGGGCATGTCGAACACTTGAAGAAATGAAAGCAGACTAAAGCTGCCTTAACTACAGGGACCACAAACCAAAACCAGACCTGTCAGCAAGAGTCCTGACCACAAAGGCACTTTGATGGACGGGACTAACAAGGTGAGCAAACGAGCAGGTCTCAGATGACACACTTTAAATCCAGTTCCCACCACAGCCTGCCGGGGGTTCTGCTGGAGAGCCACGCAGCAATGCTCTCATCTCCCTTCACCATCATACGTGTGCTGGCCTGTGCTGTGCTCTCACACGCAGTCTAGAAATGCAGCACTTGACCTCAAAGACAAAACAAAATTGACACAAAGGGCAACTCACAGATATTTGAGGTTTTCCAGGTCTTCAAACGTCCCCCTTGGGATCCTTCGTATATGATTGTTGTTTAGGAGGCTGGAAAGACAATGGGGGCTCAGGTCAGTTCTCAGAGAAAAATGGCAGAAGATGCAGAATGCAGATGCAGAACAGCCGTCGTATTCCTCATGTGACACCATGACAAATAATATCAAATAATATCTGACTGGCTGGTCGTGGGTAAGATCGCACAAAAAAATACCAGAGTGGTATTTGCAGGGGCCAGAGAAGAGCCCAGTGAGTTTTGGAATAAATCTGTTTAACGACATTTCTACCAGAAGTGTAAGCAGTGATTGGCCAACAGGAGGAGGATACAAAAACTAGCTGCTGCTGATCACAAAAAGGTCAAGGGGCCGAGACAAACCTAGACAAGTTGCCTACTGGCCCGTGTGGAACTGGATATAAAACCACTTCTTCGATGCTCTTATATCTGGGTCGATTTTGCAGCAGTACCTGTCCACCACCACGCTCCTGCTAATGTCCTCGTGAGGGGATGAAGGTGTGTGTGCACGCACTGTGTAGACAATACTGTAGTTTCCTATCTGGAATGATCAGACAAGCTGTCTTGGGAGGAGCCCCAGGTTGTCCAGTCAGACCATCAGATTAGGTCTGTCTGTGTAACAGTGATATTACTCATGTCTGTGGTTCAAAGACTGAAGTATATTGTGGTATTTCTCAGTCTTAGAACTGAAGCCTGAAGCCATAAAGAACCGTGCAGGATTTAAAGCCCTCGGCAGCCTGGAGGCAGCTGCCATGACTTTTTCATCTATTCAGGTGTTTCTACTGGTAACTCACATCAACAAATGACGATCCACCTCCATGCTATTGTCTAGATATCTGAACAGGGTGAGGGGATTTATAACAACCCTCAGTTTCATACCATCAGGCTGAGGAGTGCATACACTGAAATAAAACAAAAAAACTAACATTTTGGCCATAAAAACACAGTTTCACTTCATTAACTTCAACGCAGCTAGCAGGTTGAACATATGAAAACTAGCCCTGTGGGCTGAAGTGGAAAAATGAATTCCTCGCAGATTACAAGTTGACCTACATGTGTGAAACCACAGCAGAACAGAGGAAGAATTTGCCCGTGTGAGTGTCTGTAACACAAACTTTCTGCGGAAGTGACATTCTGTCGGGTGTTGTTTGAAGGAAAGAGGACAGATGAATTTATTAACTGCAGTCATGAATTTGATTACCTAGAGCATGAATCCAGGATGTTTGGGAAAGAATCACAGCAAATCGCAGTGGTGTGGTTTTAATAAGACTTATGACTGTATGAACATGCATTAGACTTACAGTGTGTTGAGGTTCTTTAATCGGCTAAAGGACCCAGGTTGTAAGTCCTTGATTTTGTTGAACCTCAGGTCCCTGGAGAGCACAGAGGAAGAAAATGAGTATGTCAAATACACATGATATTCTCTTTGAGGCCACACACATCTGTCAGAAATGTAGCCCACAAGAGCACCTTCAAGGATAACTGCACACATTATTCATCTCTCAAGAATGCCTTGGTGGGGCTAAAACCACGAGGGGACATTTAGGACATTTGCCCCACAGATCTCTGGCTGTCGGCAGGTCTCTGTGTCTCTGCTCCAACCAGTCGTTCAGAGGATGTGTCATGATAACAATAACGCTTGAAATGACAACACACAGGACACCTGACAGAGAAGTTACACACGTCTTCTCCCCAGTCATGTTCTGGTTATGAGGTGAAGTCCCTCCCCGTCTTCCAGTCCATATTCAGACACCGTCATCGTCTGTCGTCTTCACTCAGGTTGAACCCACAGGAACAGTAGCTGTATGTCACTCAACGCACTGAAAGAAAGTCTCCGGTCAAAGATAGGAACTGTACGTTGGGGTGGAAATGGTCATTGGTGAAATGTAGAAAAAAACAAAAACTGTATCAACCTTCCTCCTCTAGAAAACTCCCCCAGGAACATGCTGAACCCTTCTGTCAGTGAATGACCTGACGAAACACACAGACGGGGTCACAGCGACCAAACGCTCTTCATGATGATGCAAAAGTGTTCAAATGCCCAGAAAAATCCCTTTAATCTGGAAAAAAATCTGTTACATGCATCCCAATCAAACTGTAATATTTATTTATCAGCTGGACATTTGTGATCTATTGTATTTCTGCTGTCTGGTGTTTCTGTGAAGAAAATGGGCCAAATAACAAAGGCAACTGATTTCATAGCATTAGAGATATTTACGGGTCATTCGCGCTCACATATGGATCCAATCAGAGTCCAACCTTTGCATATGCAGACTTCCTTTCATATAGGCCGCCAGCTGGGGTAGGAATCCAGTGAAAGAGCGCCTTTGTAACTGAAATGCGTTGTTTGGGAGCTTTCATGAGCTGTGGGGACCTGGTTGCTTCTGGCAAAAAGGACCTGGCATGGTTTGGTTTGGTGCAGGCAGAGCACTTCTTAGCTGTCAGACATTTGTGAGCAGTAAACAACATGGATCACTGTGAGATGACGAGGTGCACCTCCTGTAGGAAAGCCCCTCTGTCAAGGCAGAGGGCCCAAAGGACAGAGTGGGTCATCCCGGCAACCTGCCTGCGGTGCTGAGGGATGAGGGCAGTGAGGGTAGCAGGAGGGCGACCAAAATAAGAGAGAGACGTGATGGTCTGCTCTCTGGTACAAATTGAACAGTTTCAATAGTCAATGTGTGCGATGTGTTTCTGAAGTGAGTTCCACTCTAACATGACAGCCTCTCTCCGAAATCCTATCAGACTAAAGTCTCCTGCCCGTGTCTGCAGCATGTGTATGTACAATAACTAGAGTGTGTGTGAGGGGGTGCTCTCCTCTCACTGCTGTGATGGGTGTGTTCCATTGCAGAGAGGGATACTTAAGGTCAAGTGGAGCATTGTCTGAAGGCAGAGGGAAAGAAGAAGCTCGTCAGACAGGAGTGGACTGGAAGTATCGGAGCTCTCGGTGTCAGGGAGTTCATAAGAGGGTCAACACCATGTTTGTGTTGCATGGTGTTGACCCTTGACCCCCACAGCCATCACATTGGGGCTGGGTTGGGATATGCTAAAACATTCCAACTGGCCAGCAGCAGCCCAGCATTCCACAACTGATGATATATTTGCACAGGTGGGTGCGGGGTGACTAGTAATGAAAGACAGGAATCTGATAGCATTTCTCCTCCAGTCAGAGCATGTGTCATATTTACACTGGTTCAAATGGACACAGCATTATTAGGAAGTCCCAGACTGGGACATCCCTGCTGAAGGTGACGGTGCGGATATGACTGTTTTTGTTGTTATCTTTTCTCAGTTTTCACCAAACAAAGTTTGGAATGTGCAAGTCAGTGATTTATTTCAACTCTACAGCGAGCTGTAACTCCTTCAACAGCAGGAGGTCTACACAGACAAATGATGGTTGGCTGACAAGGAAAAAACGGGCCATGTGAACGTATATGTGACAAAGACAAAAATGCCAGTGGAGGAAATACGCTGTACTTGACTGAACTATCTCAACAACATATTGTGTTCATGAAGCAGCAGAAAGTGGTGAGATGCTGTCACCAACAAGATGGACAGGCTGCTGAAGGTTTCATTGTGTTTGTTCTGGGACTTCTTAGTTGAGTGTGTAGTTGAACTTCCACTAATTTGCTTTGGTGGCGCTCCGCCAGGAGGGAACTGTAAAACAGAGAGGTTAACAACCCTGCAGAGGGGCTGACAGACTACACTGAGATTTGTCCAAACAAAAGCCTGAAAGTGAACAACTTTCCTGGCTCGATAATGAGGGAACCACGGGAAACTGACAACAATAGCACCGATACTGTGACAGCGGAACAAAAGACTCAGTTGAATTTCTTGTGGAAAATGCTGATAAGACCAGAGCCAACAAAGGACACTATTCTTTCATTAAAAATGTTTTCCCAGAGAACGTATGCAGGATTTCGCCATGAAGCTCCTCATGTCCACAAAACCCATGTCATATCAGCAGATTATTAGCAGATAATTAGAATGACCTATTTAGACAAACTGGCAATCTGCCCCCAGTGTCTGAGGTGGAGCTACAGGTCTGTGAGTGCACCGGGGTGATGTAGGGACACGTATTCTGGTGACCGTCATACATTGTCTCAGTATTTACAGTAACATGTTGTCAATACAGATTCAGACGTGAACTCAAAGTGACTTCCAGAATTTTAGTGGTGGGTATTTGGCAGCACTAGCAGAAGTCTGCTGTTACACACATGAAACAAAATGAATTAGTTGGAGCAACAATTTCTCCAACAGGCCCTTTGGCAGCTGAGTGAGGCTCTGAGTTTCAAGTCATCCTGTCCTGTCACAGGATGACAGGACAGGATGCTGTGTTGTTGTTGTGCACTGGAACTGCCTTGACATTACCTCACTGAGCCAACAAACACCATTCTTCATCGAGTCACTGCCTTCGTTCAGCCCACAAGACACACAAGTTGTCACACTGTACATCTGCCTTAATTAGGGCTCAATCATAAGACGGTCCTCAGTTAAGCAATTTAAAAGCTCAGAATAGAGAGAGACGTTTCTCCTCAGGAGTGAGATGCAAATATGCATATTTTATATGAAAATGCATTTCATTTTTGCAAGAATATACGACAACTGTCCTCCAGCCTGTCCTGGACAGAGGACCCCTCTACCTCTGAGCTCCTCCAACAGCTGGACTGTCTCTCCCTGTAGCGTTCCTTCTCTAACTGGGAACAGGCACTAAAAACGACAAGAGCTTTACACTGGCAAAAACAGTCACTTCAGATGAACTCCGAAGGCAGCTGTGACCTGCCAACAGATACTACAGAGCAGACGACAGATGAAAACATGATGTAACATAACTCTGATGTTTTCAGCGGCATTTGCAATGAATTTGTCAAAACCTGGGCAGATGTTTGCCAAGAGCTCCAAGTGCTCTTGTTTCGGATGTGGCCAGCCTTGACATCACTAACACACGGCAGTACCAATAACAAAATTCAGTGGGAGGTTTTCCAGCTCACAGGTGAAGGTAAATCTTTTTAAACACACTTATTTTGTGAAATTATTGTCTCTGCAAACAAAGGTCTGAACCTACGGCATGAAGTTCCAACAGTCCGACAGTCACAGACAGTCAGAATCATATGATGCTGAACTGTCAATAGTCAGATAAGGGAAAGGGAAATGTATTTGTAAATGTTAGAGAAGAAGAGACAACCTGGCTAAAGATTTACTTAGGAACAGGGTTCCAAAATTCCAGGAATGCTCAGAGCTGTAAACTTTCCATGGGAATTAACAGGAATTTATGGGAATAAACAGGAATTAACATTAATAGGGTATTTAAGTATAGTTGGGGAAAACATATTAACACTTTATCTGACATTTTCTCAATCATATGCACATGTCACTGCAGGGGTATATCACGTGTTTGAGTGAAGACTACTGAAGCCACACGTCTGAGCCTGTGGATGACAGGAAGTGATGTGGTGTTAGCTCGGGACCATTGGTCCTTGGCCAGGGCAGCTGTGGCTACAGATGTAGCGACCAGCAAATGAATTATGGATCCTGTGTAAAGTGTCTTTGAGTGTCTGGAGTGTGCAGAAAAGCGCTATACAAAATGTATGGATGGAATGTTTTCATACAGAAGATGACGAAGACAAAGAAGAAGAAGCAGAGGCAACACAGGACAACAACGACACAACATAACCCAGGCAAAGTGGGACGAAACATATGTCACAGAAGAGGAGACCAAAAACACAAAAACACTCCAACCGTGTGATCACTGCAAACTGAACGAAAGTCCATTGGTAAAATAATCTGCGTGTGATTACATACTGGCACATTTGTGGTTGATTAACAAATGAATCTTTGTACTAATTATTGGACAACTGCTCATATTAACTGTGTACATATGCAACCTTCCTGTTTTCTGTTCATAGACTTTTCCTGTACATTTGCCTCCATTTGTAAATGAACTTTATGCACTTCTGGTTCCATGTAAACTGTATTCTGTTGCCTTGTTTTTAACCTTTGAAATGAATGTACTCGAATCTAATGATGACAACAAACAGATTGACATACAGCACATCCTTTCTGATTATTTGGGTCAACCTGAGTTTTTTCATAGCCAGGGGGTCTGTTGGAAACAGTATGAATGATCACAGTTACTGCCATCTTGGGGTGAATCAGTTTCCTACTTACACTAAAGTCATAGTCTGCACACTATACAATACGTCACAGAAGACAAACACAATCTGAGCTGCTACAACACTACAACATACTGGACTACAACACTGGACTACAACACTGGACTACAACATACTGGACTACAACACACTGGACTACAACATACTGGACTATAACATACTGGACTACAACATACTGGACTACAACACTGGACTACAGCATACTGACAGGAAACATACCACCATGTAGGAGGTTTTCATCCAGAAAAGGGTCATGTGAGATGAGACAGGGAAGGTGTGATGACACAGGGAAGGACAAGTACTAACAGGTATACCTACGTACATCTCTAGTTTGTATTTCAGAAGAAAAACACAATCATGCAGTTTTATAACTAAAGACAGTGGCGGGAAGGGTTTCTGTATTGCTGCAGCAGTTTGGATGTAAATCTAACAGCCTGGATGCGTCACACAAAAATAGTTGTTTGGATATGGCCGAACACTATTAATCCACGGAGGCATTTCTGAAAACACCACCTAGTAGGAACATGTTGTATCAACACAGAGCAATGGTGAAGACCCCAGTTCCCATTCACAAAGGCCTTGAGTTATAGTGAGGGATTTTCCGGGGGGACGTCTAACTGCTGAAATCTCATGGAAAATGTTAACAGCTAAAAACTGTGAACTCTACTAGTTTCAAGGAATAAATACCTACATTTCGGACACAAAGAGAAAGAAGTAAGTAGATCACCAGCCCTTCTTTTTGGGTTGTAATATTATTATTATTATTTTGCATTACAGCAAAAAAGTACCAGCAAATTAGAACACAAAACAGGAAAAAAGAATCAAATTTTCTGCGTACATGTTCTACTGTGAGCGCACATTTCTATACGATTGCACCAGATGCTGAAATGAAATTGTGTTTTACAGCTTCCCATCGGTTTACAATAAAAGGTTTGTGGATATTCAAGACACATTTTCCTCATTTATCTCATTTAAAGAGGAAGTGGAACAACGATCTCTGGCCCAATCTCACTTTACAAATGAGCTAAGCTTTGTGGATTTCTGGCTTTGCATTCCATAGTGCTGCAGAGACTCACAAAGACTGACTGCAGCAAATTCCACACGATGGAACGCCACTTTCCCTCCGTGACTCACTAACGTTCAGCAGTCGAAGGGGAATGACGGCTGGCTGACGATTACCAGGGAGTTAACCAGCTCACCACCGTACGTGGATGTGACAGTTTGCAGGACAGCTTGCAACCATGTACATTGTTTCCCCTATCATTATACTGGTGGGCACCTCACTCCCCCAATGGCAATGACACCACCCTTGATGAGAGCGTATGCACAATGCACGTGCATCTCCCTTCCCTCTGTCAAACCCACCATCACCATCTCCACCTCTAAAAAGTTAACTGTTAATCTAGAAATGGAAAATAATTCTTCTGACTGAACAATATCATCACTCTTAAGATAGCGACTTATGCAATTTTTCCTCACATCATGCAGGTACCCTGAAGCTATCATCATTCTGAGAGATTGACTTATCATGTGTTCAAGTTTATAAATCAACAATACATTTTTTTGCATACATTTCTTGCAGCGTTGTTAACAAACACAAAAATCATCCCTAAGATGCAGCATATAGTTCATTGTTGTCGTGATATAGATTAATTAAATGTTCTTCTGTTCTGAAAATCAAGTAAATATTCAGTCAATTCAAGGCTGATTGACAAACAGAGTCTAGTGGGATTCTGGTGTCGAAGTGTAGAAATGGCTGAAGAACGACTAATCAGACAATCGACTAATCGCTGAGACACAAGCGACTGTCCACACAAGGACACACACAAGATTCATTCCAAGGAAAGTCGTCAGTGGAAAGGACAAAGGACAAAACACTTCTTCTTCTTGATCTGCTAATGCCAATACCACCTAGAATCCATCACTAATCTCCAAATCCAGGAGAAGAAATGTGGACGTGCACAGAGAGGAAATGTACTATCATGTCTCAAATAGTCCTCATGGAAAACAACTGAAATCTGACAAATGGAACCAAAACAGCAGAAAGTGTCATGGCACAAAGCCTGTGTGCAGTAAGAGGCAGGACAAAGATTTTCTGCACAATATGAAGACACAATGGGGAGAAGAGAAATAATCGGACCCTGGTAAAGGCCAGTGTTTTCACTCAGCAAATAAAGTCACCGTATGTTACGACTGCCTTAGTTTCTCACTATCTGAAAACAAATGTGTGCTGTTACACAGGTTGAATGTGTCACATATCCACCAGGCTACTGCGCCACAACGTTGAACAACACATACTTTGCATCTCCGATCAGTTGCACATGCACGGAATGAACGTTTATGAAAGTAAAGTCATCATCAGACAGAGACTGGAGGCGTACGTGTCTATGGAACCGATGACACCGGCATGTTTGCCATCGCCCTGAGTCAGATGACAGAGGACGATATGAATATGAATGAAATGGTGGCAACCATTATTTAGGTACCTTCTTAAATTGACAGAGGTGCTTCATGTGGTCGACAGCATATGTAGATTTTGTTAGTAGCTACGAAAAAGATCAAAACTGCAATACTGATGCATACGGAGACGTGCAAAAAATTTCCATCTTTGAACAGTGTACAATTTTGTTCTGGGGGGTACAGGTCCCGGGGATGGGTAGGGTGGGCAGGTTGGGTTGCATATGTCAGTCGCCCCCCCTGCTACTTTGCCCCCCCCTTGGGGCCTTCGGGGTGGGCGGGGCCGCTGCCCGTGCCCTGCTGCGGGCTCTCCTGTGGGGTGGGGGAGGTGCGGCTGTCTCTGGGGAGCGCGTGGGGGCCCTGCCTCTCGGTGGGCGGGGTTGCCCGGGGGGCGCCGCCTCTCTCCCCCAGGGCGGGCGGGTCCTGGGCTGGGGGCGGCCGGCTCCTGGGCTGTGCGGGGCCCTGGGGCCTGTGGGCCCTGCGTGACCGTGGACGGATGGCCCCGGTCCATGGTCTCTCCGCCTCCCTGTCTGCGGGGGGTGGCCCTGCGCGGGTGTCATTGCGGTCGTGGTCCCCAGGCTCCTGCCTCCGTGGGGGGGGTGTGCGGCGGCTGGCGGGGCGTGTGGCCGTGGGTCTGCCGTGCCCGGCGGGGCGATGCTCTGCTCTTGGTGTCTGTGCTCTGCCCTACTGGCGACGGTGACTGTTCCCCTACCGCACCACTGTTGTTGTGGCCCTGCTGATCCAATGCCCATCAACATCCAGGTGATAATCTCACACACAGACACATTTTTATTAGTTTCATCAGTTTTGTCAATCGCCTGTAAATCTGTAATATTACACTGTAAACACCTTGCCTGTGTAAAGCGCTTTGCGACAAATGTCTGTGGTAAGCGCTGTACAAATAAAGTTTGTTTTGTTTTGTTTTTCTGCTCAAACTGTACTGTACTGTTGTTGTTGTTGTCTGCCAGGGTGTCCATTGTCACAGGTATTGTTAACCCTGCTATAGTTGTTGTTCTCACATAGTTGTTTCTTCTCTCAAGTTGTCGATCTGTTGTAGCTGCTTTGTTTCCTTTGTCTTTCTGTTGCCTGTCCATTGCCTGTGTCTTTCCCACACCTCTCCCTCCCTTCCCCCTCTACTTTTTTTTT
>CAAKHB010001621.1:19158-29755 GCA_901007665.1 Aeoliscus strigatus | reverse complement strand
GTACAGCACCTGGGAGCCGGAGGAGAACATTCTGGACGCGCGCCTGTTCGCCGCCTTCGAGGAGAGGTGGGTTCAGGTGGAAGCCCAGCACGCGCACTCCCCGGTCGGGCTTCGAACCAGTTCGAACCATTCAAACCAGTGATTTGATGATAAGCAGGTTTCGATGTTTACAACAACATATTTGTGTGTGTGTGTGTGTGTGTGTGTGTGTGTGTGTTTCGTGAGCAGGGAGCGGGAACGAGAGCTTTTCGGGCCGAAGAAGAGAGGACCCAAACCCGAGACGTTCCTCCTGAAGGTCTGTGTCACTCCTCCTCTGGAGGACATCGGCCTCGACCGATCACAGACGTGTGGGCTTTGACTCAGACCGGAACCGGAACGAAAACGAGTTAGATTGTAACTTGTGCTGCACGTGCTGACCTCAGGTCTTGGACGCCTTCTCTCCTTCCCCTTCCATGGTTTGCTCCTTTATTTTCATGAGTATTTACTTCCTGAATGCATCAAAAATATGCGTGAACACAAACGGAATGACGTGTTCAACAACACGTTTTATATTTTCGATTCTTCTCTGCTGCTGTGCCCACCCTCGGCCTTCCCACCGTCTTTACTCCGTAATTCCAAATATTTGATGTCTTCCGTGTGTTTCTACGACGTGGTAAAAATGAAGGGATCGAACGGGACGGCGTGTCCAAACCTTTATTTGTTTCTGAATCAAACACACAGCAGCTTTTACTTATTATTGGACTTTTAACTTGAAAGGTCTGTCATTTCCTGCAGGCCCGAGCCAAAGAGAGGTCATATGACTTCAGGAGAGAACCCCCCAGGGTGATCCAGGTCTCCTATCCCATCCCAGAGCCCGTCATCACACCGAGGGCCCGGGAAGGTTTACGCACCGTGGTTCCCACCATCTTCCCCCCGAGCACAGTCAACCGAGGGGAGAGCGTCCACATCCGCCCCCCAGAGCCGGAGCGGAGGCCGAGGCCGCTCTCAGGCCAGGAGTCCCGCTTCCCCAGGAAGAGAGGAAGGCCGAGGGTGCACTATGAAGAGGAAGAAGAGGAGGAAGAGGAAGAAGAAGAAGAAGAAGAGGAGGAGGAGGAGGAGGAAGAAGAAGAAGAAGAAGAGGAAGAAGACGGCGGCAGTGACTCCAAACGGAGCAGGTTCCCTGAGCCCCCGTCCACAGCGTCCCGCCGCCTGTCCCGTCCCGATCCGAGCCTCCTCCAGCTCACCAGGCGCTTCCAGGAGGAGACCACCATCACCCCCAGACGCAGCTGGGAGCAGAGACACGGAGGACTCCCGTACACATGCGCCTTCCGCCCGGGAGCTCACCGGACGGCACAAGGGCTGCTGCTCCCAGGACCCGAGGGGAGGGAGGGGAGGGAGGGGAGGGAGCAGCCCCGCGGCTCAGGGCCTCTCTGGACCCCCAGCTCCTCCAACCTGGACTCTGTGACCATCACTGACGTCACCATGAACCTCCTGACAGTCACCATCAGAGAGAACAGCACTGACAAAGGCTTTTTCCGGGATAAAAGATGAACGATGGCGCTGGAGGGGGACACGGGCCGGCTGTAAGACTATTTTTCTATCGGACAAATGTGTTGAAGAATTTAATACTGCTGCAGAAATAAAAGAAAACCCCGTGTCACGAGTGTTCCTTGTGTTCAAGGCCTGTTTGGAAATAATTATAATGTTCTGTTTTGTTTTTTTAAGACAAAATACTAATAAGTGAGACATAAACGATGTTTTCTGATTGATGAAAAAGGTCTGTACATTGTGTGACTGATGTGTTTTATGTGTTTAAGGATACTGGACATTTGTCTCTCGTGTTAATTCAATAAATACAACTAAAAACAAACGTTGTAAATGAAGTATTTTATGTACACACACACACACACACACTCCGTTTACTGTTCAGTTCATTTGATAAAACATTTGAATACCGGGGGTTCACGCGCTGGAGGCCCGAGCCGCCTGGTGAATTCACCCCCCCCCCACACACACACACACACACACGCACACACACGCACACACGCACACACACGTTGACTGGAGTGAAACAGGACCACAGACAGTTGGTGGACTTGGTTGGAGCAGAAACAGTTTCTCCCAGACAAGCCCGCGCGCTCCCACTCGTCCACACGTACTTGTTTTCGTCACGTGCGAAGTTTGCGGACGCGCAGTTCGCCGAAGTTTGCGCTCGGGACGCAGGAGGCCACGCAGCCTGCTCTGGGTGTGTCTGCTGAATGTGGATGTGAAGGTTTTATTTGTACCTGAAAACGAGAGGAGATCCTTCACAGGAAACGGACGGAACGCTCGTCACCTCCTTGACCTCCACAAGATGGCGCCACTGGCCGGAGCTCAGACCTTCACCCGCTGCCAAAGAGAACGTTTGACACACACACACACACACACACACACACACACACACACACACACACACACACACACACACACACACACACACACACACGGAGAATATCAGCCCTCATCCTCCACTCCAGGTGTGTGTGTGTGTGTGTGTGTGTGTGTGTGTGTGTGTGTGTGTGTGTGTGTGTGTGTGTGTGTGTGTGTGTGTTTGCGCGCGTGCAACATCAACCTGCTACTAGATGACGCAATAAGCAACATTCTTTAGTCAGTTTGTGAAATTCATACATGTGTATTAATATTATTCATGATGAATAGTGCCTGTGTGTGTGTGTGTGTGTGTGTGTGTGTGTGTGTGTGTGTGTGTGTGTGTGTGTGAGAGTGAGTGAGTGAGATAGAGAGAGAGAGCCCCGCCTCCAGAGTTTCTCTGTGACGTCATGCAGCTCCTCTCAGTCCGGTTCCCGTCGGTCCTCCCGTCGGTCCTCCCGTCGGTCCGGAGCTGTGTGTCTCAGCCGCCGGTGACATGTTGTCCAATGTGTTTCTCTGCTGCTGTTTCCTGCCTCTTCACTTCCGCCTCTTTGCAGCCGATCTGTGCAACTGGACCGGGAGGTGAGAACGTTCCCCTGGATGGGATGGGTTCGATTCGTTCGATTCGTTTCATTCAGGATCCATGTCCATGCTGGACTGTTGATGACACCCTCGTTGTTCTCCGGTCCACACGTGTTCAGACGTGTTCTTCAGAACGACCTCATCTTTTTTTCACTTTCTCTAAAACAAATCTACAAACTCAGATGTTTCATGTTGTTCCTGCTTTAACACCGACTGTATCACTGCCGATACACATACGCTTTGGATTACCGTAATTACGTGACTTGTGCTATCAGAAAACATCAAGATTTTGTCCTGATCCCGGGATTAATATTGGCTCTTAAATGGCTCAAAATCAAGAAAACTAAACCAAGATTACAGTCATTGGAGGCATATGAAGATGACACCAGATGATGATTACACCTGAAGTGTGTTGGACATGAACTCAACAGTCCTGGATATTATTTAACCCTTTAATTCTGACAGTACATGTACATTTGCATACTCTGTTTGTGCTGTTAGAAAACGTGGAACGGTTCCTGAAAGCTGAGAAGTGTCACTCCGTTCCTCTGCCTGGTGAAGAAGGAGCTAGAAGGAAAGAAGAAAGAAAATGTCCATCGTTTCCTGAAAGTGACAGCCGTGTTGCTGTCATTACGGTAATCCAATTTGCTCTGTTGCCAGATGCCGGCGAGTCATTACCGTAATGACAGCAACACAGCTGTGAAGTGCAACTTCTCAGCTTTCTGGAACCGTTCAAAATTTTCCCATGCAAATAGTCCTGTAATTACGGTACCCCAAAGTGGGCTCGCCTGACTGTATCGGCAGCGATGCCATCCGAGTTAATCAGAAGTTTAGTAACTTGGCCGTATTTGTTTGTCTGTTCCATGACTCATATTTAAATGAGCGTGAGATCTAAAGCAGGAGGTGATCGGGTTCTTTCTTCATTGTCAATCCAGCCGTTCAGCAGCTGGACCACATTCCCGGCTCGTGCTGCAGGTGCGGCTCCGCTGCACACAGGGCTCCGTGCGGTGGCTGCACCCGGGCCACGCCCTGCGGGTGGTGCTGCAGCCCAACCTGGCCTCCTCCGAGCAAACCTCCATCTGCATCAAACCGTCTCCCTGGTTGGGCGGAGCCAGCGTGTTCACCGAACGGGCCGGGGAGCTGCGGCCGCTGCTCCCAGACGCCGGCCGGCCGGATCAGATGGTCTGTTTCCGGGCCGACGGAGCGCAGACGCCGGCGATCTACATCCAGGCCACCCTGCAGCGGGATGGGGCCGGGGGCCGACGCACCATGGGCTTCAGATACGAGCTGCTGCGGGGAAACAGGAGCGCTGCCCCGGACCCAGGTCACGGAGAGCTGGGTGAGTTCCTGTCAGTTCCGTCTGATTTCTGCACAGGAGACAAACATCACCATTACCATTGTGGAGATGGACGCCTCAGTCAGGGTGAGGAGCTACACGCAGCTCCTCTACCTGTTGTGAAGAAGGAACTACCAGAAGGAAAGAACGTCCATTGGTTGCCAGGTTGCTGTCATTACGGTAATCCGCTTTGCTCCGGAAACGGGTGAATCATTACCGTAATGACAGCAACATGGCTGTGAAGTGCAGCCTCTGACCTTTTAGGAACTGATCAATGTTTTCTCTTTCTCGAAGCTTCTTCCTCACACCAGGTAGGGGGACCAGTGACACCTCCCAGCCTATACGAAGAGTTGTGTGTTTTTGTCTGGTTTCTGTCCAGCCACGGAGCTCGGACGGGGGGGCACCGGGCCAAACAGGCCTGAATTCAGGCGGAGAATCCGTTTCAGATTCCACGAATGCCCGTGAACCCATGTGGTGATGTCACTGCGTCTGGAACAGACAGCTGCTGCTGCTGCTGCTGCTGCTGCTTCATTGAGACAACGGGGTCAAACACGGGGTCAAACACGGGGTCAAACACGGGGTCACGGGCTTAAAGGCGCACACTGCATTCCTGCTTTTGACCTTTGGTGTGCCAGCTCTGTGTGTGTGTGTGTGCACGTGCACACTTTCTTTTATTTGTAACCTATTTCCCCACAGGTTCTTGTCGACCCTGCAATAACACAGAACTTCTCATGGCCGTCTGCAACAGCGACTTTGGTGAGTGTGAGATAAACCCGATGACCAGAGTACCCGGAGGAAACCCATCCAGACCAGTCATTTGTTTTTGTGAAACTCAGATCAAGGTGAACGTGTCACCACGAACTGACAGAAAAACAGTCACTGTTTGAGTCCACGTCTGCTGTTTCAGGTCAATCGCTGAACGTTTTTCCTTTCGTTATTTCGTTTTACGATCGTTTGAGAAATCCGACGACGTTTGCGTGTTTACAACCCAGTCACATCTCTCCTGAAGCAATGATGTCACAGCTCTCCCATAACCCGCATGTGCTAACCCCCTCCCACGACAACAACGGCTGCTGGGCGTGATGCATCTGTCCGTTCAGAACCTTGGAGTCATTTTGCTCAGACAGGTAAACACCAGTAAAAACACAAGGTCCTCGGTGGAGACCAAAGTCGGTCCTGGGTCTCCTGAGTAGAAAGAGACGTCAGTGTCCAGGAGGATGCAGCAGAACTGACGGTTGGATCCTAAGATGCACCGAGTCAGTCGCTTGTACGTTCTGTGTTCTCCCAGTGGTCCGAGGCTCCATCAGGAACGTGTCCCACCAGCCGGACCTTCAGACGTCCCTGGTCAACGTGTGGGCGGTGAAGGTGTACTGGCAGCGCAGTGGAGTGTTTGAGCGCCACGCATCGGGCTCGTCCTGGCACGGGAACGTCCACACACACCTTCGGTGCCACGTGAAGCCCGGAGGGGGGGAGTTTCTCTTCACGGGCTCCGAACACTTTGGGGAGGCGTGGCTGGGGTGCGCCCCGCGCTACAAGGACTTCCTGACGGTGTACCGGGCTGCGCGGGAGTCCCGTCAGAACTCCTGTGATTTCCCCCTGGACTGAGGGGTCTCAGTCCTGCTGAGCTCCACAGACGCTCCCCGTCCTGGGCTGGAACCCCCGGGATGTTCCAGCATCTCCAGCGTGGAGGGAACCAGCCAGTGGCCAGAGAAGAAGCAGCGGTGCCACGCTCAGAGAACTCCCTCCCGTCACTGTGCTCGTCCCTGAGGGGGCAGGGGTCGTCCAATCTCATGCACAAGTGATTTCTAGAACCGTGGACTACTGAGGCCACAGGTTTGATCCCAGAACACCAGACTATTGAAGCCACACGTTTGAGCCCGTGGACGACAGGAAGTGACGTATGTGTGATGATAGATTTGATACATGCGCTGTTCATGTTTAACATGTCTTCATACAGTAGATAGCTGCTGAGAAGCTACATGCTAGCTACAGCTAGTTTGTGATTCACCAGATTAACAGTTGGAAAGTCACCCAAATTCATTCAATGTGTTTTTTTAAATCAATCAGTCAATTACGTTTCCAGATCTAGTTCCTTCCGGTTTCGGGTGACACATTTTGTAGAAAAATCTGCTCATAAATCTTCATGTATGCACATAGTATATACTTAACATCAAAAAAATGTATTCAATTTCTTATGTGGTTTTATGTGGATTTTGGATCTGTGGAGTTTTTAGTTTTAATTTCCTATATGCTGCTGTTTTCTTTTGAAATAATAATAATAAAATATCATTTTTAACAGACCCAGTTTCTGGGTTTCTTGTTTGCAGATGTTTGTCGGTTTAAAAAGTGAGACGACCTTTGAATAAAAATCCAAATTTCATGAGCTCACATGATCCCTCTCCTTCTCACCTTTTAAGGACCAAACTGAATTTAAACCCTCATATACCATCATATGCTGCATAATCTCCACCTTGCCAAGGAAAAGAGGATGAAGAGCCAAGTGTGTTTTCCTCCTGCAGCTATAATAGCTGCAGGAGGATAATAGCTGAAAATGAAACCAAGCCCAAAATCTCCTGGGAAGGCCAAAGCTCCAGCAGACTTTCCTTTGAGCTGTGTGGCCCCGGCATCAAGAAGACGAATGGACAGATGTGAGGTCCCAAAGCCGGGGGCCCTCCCTCAGCCCCTCCCAGTGGTGGAGAACAATTAATTGACTTAAAAACCTTTGGGAGCCCATTCCGCTAGCAGAGCGGCACTCACAAATTGGTTTGTTGAACTTTTTATGAGGACTAAATAGCTGTCAATGAAAGTGTAAATGACCACGTAGTGAATGGGGCCCGCACAATGGCCCCTCAGTGACAAGACCCCGAGCAGACATAATGACCATTGTCCCGGCTGCTGCCATCGAGAAAACATCAGGGCTCACGAATCTGAGCAGCCACAAGAAGCTGCTCTGGTTTTAATCTCTGTAGGTCCACGTTTCTGCTGTCGGATTTATTGAGTTTATTACTTGTATTTCACTCTTTGCAGACGGATTGTTTTTAGGACGTTTTTGTCAAACATTGAATCGTTTCAAGATGAAAAGACACTTCAGCAGCTTCTTCACGCAACACAGGGATCCGCCATTGATGTGGGCGGGATTAGTGCACGGGGGTTTGAGAGAGAGGCGGAGCTACAATGATATCACTTCAGGAAAGACGCAAACATCAGGTGGTTAAAAATGGTCCAAATGCTGCTTCATGTGGACGAAACATCCAAGAACAATAAAACTTCATGTCAACGTGGTCTCACACAGTTGACACAGTTGCTTCCAAAAAAAACATCTGGTTGCTGACATTTCCTTTTCAACAACTTTTCCCCAAAAACCTCCTTGGGAAGTTGTCAAAGACCTCCCAGGCGGATAAATTGTACTTCCAGTGGGAACGCTGCACGTTTTGTCATGTCATGATGTCGGGAACGTGGCACCAATGAGTTTCGTACACGAGCAGAGGAACAGACCTTCAGATGTGGTCTTCCTGTGGACGTGGACTAAATCTGACCTTCTGTTCAAACAGACCAAATCCAAAAACTTGTGTAAAAGCTGAAACCGTCGAGTCAGATTTTCCACACGTTTTGTGATTGGACGTGCTCATTCAGTCCACTGTAAAACCAACCACGGCTCCCTCTCTTGAACTTCATCTCCTGACTGCCAAGTACACAAATTCCTCCATGTTCATTTTGGGTTTTTTGAACGAAGAATCACAATAAATTCAAATGCTTGGTTCTGTGAGAAGGTTTTCCAACAAACGCCCAAAATCTCCTTCTGTCCTGCAGAAGCCCGTTTAGAAGTCCCCCCCCCCAGTATTGTCCCAGGGGGCCTCCAGGGTTAAATATAACCTCTCAGCAGGCTTCAGGGCCCTCACATCTCTCATCCCTGGGAATTCCAGCAGCCTCTCATGGGGAATGAGCCCAGGAGGTCTCGGCCCGGTGCTGCTGCGACAGCCACCGGCAGGAGACCGTTGAGACTGGGGGGTAATTGGTTTATCCCACCGCCTGGGTTGCTTTCCCATGTGGGCCACTGCTGTGGGGAGGCCCAGGGTACAATATGGAAACAGCATGACACCCTCCAGGAACGAACGGGCATTCACAGCTCTGGCTATGGAGACCTGGGACTGAGGACACACAGCTGCAGCAAACACGTCTTTGAAAAGGTTCCACAGATTCTGAAGTAATCGAGTTTAGTCTTTTTTCACTTCAAAATGTCCTGTTTTTTCCCAGCCTTTAATATAATCCCTCAACTGTTTGGAAATGTGATTTATTTTATGTCCATATGGTCTCACGCCCGAAGGCAGGGGTGTCCAACACACAGTCCGTGGGCCAGAAGTCAGAGGGTCCAAAGAGTGGAGGTTCCATAAACATCAGTCAGGGTTGTTCCTCTGTTCCAGTAACATTGAGAACCAGAGATCAATGAATTCTCTTCCCTCCCAGCTCCATGTGAGTCTGTGGGATGAATCAGTTCAGGTTTCCTGTCTTGCAGATGGAACAGCTGCAATAACACAAACTGCCTGCAGGTGGAGACACCACACAAAGAATCAGTTGGAACAGGACATCCTCGGGACAGGTTCAAAGTTCAAACCATACATGTAATTTATGTTTAATTCAGGCAACAAATGTAATAAGTTTACAGTTTCAGTCACACAGACGTTGTGTTTCTAGAAACCTGCTGAGTCACACGTAAGATCAAAATCATTGTCTGATTGTTTCACCAACACAAGAAAATGTCCTAAAGAAAGAAATATCACAAATAAAACTCTTGTGAAAAAGTTCCAGTCTTCACGTGAACCGCTGAAAACACAACATGTTTGCAGTGTCACTGGGGAACCAACCGATTTTTTGTTGGAAAACATAGGATTTGAACAAGGGTCTGTGCAGTGAGTTGTTGTTTAACGCCACTGGCCTGGGTTCAGTGCTCATAACATCAGTCCCATGACTAACTGGGTTCATAGGTCCGATAGGATCACTGCTCACATCGCTGCACACCTTCCCTCTTCACAGGAGTGAGATAAGACAGATAAGACCGAGGAGTGGCTCTGATGTCCTCTGCCAGGTCCAAAGACATCTGCTCAGCCTCCTGTTGGACTTATCATCTCACAGGCTCGTTATGGAATAAATGTACAGAGACCACGAGACACAAGTTCTACTGAATATTTATTTACTCATGCCACAATTTATCAACCCTCATACTTACAAGTGGAAAAATTAGTATTAATGTCTATTTCACTTCTGAGAAATAAGTCTGAATTCTGATTTTCTTTCCTCAAAATTCGAATCAGTTTTTAGATTCTAATTTCACTGCATTTTGTAATTACACTACCAGACAAAAGTTTGGACATCAGATATATAAAGCAAAGAACAAAGTGTTAAATACATGTATTATACTTTATACTCCAACAGCAGATGCTCAGCATCTCTGGGAACTCCTGCAGAAATCGAAGGGTCGAATATAAAACCTTCATTCATTCGGTTGTGCTGAACGTCGAGGTACACACTTCTTTATTTACTACATAATTCCATATGTATAATTGACCGTCAGACGTTTTGATGACTTCAGTGAGAATCCACAATGGGGAAAGTCATGAAAGTAAAGAAAGGCCACTGAATGAGAAGATGCAGGCGTGTCCAAACATTTGACGGGTGACGGCTCGTGTACATGCGCCACTAATCTTCTTCCGTAGAACATTGTCGTGTGCAAGTTCATCTCGTCTTGTTCCGTTTGTCCCGGTTTCCAGTCCCCCCCCCCGTGTGTCCGCAGCACCGGGTGCGGAGGGTTTGCTTTCTTCCGCGGAGGAATCACACGTCACCGTGGGAACGCGCAGCAGCTCTCGCGCTGGGGAAGTGGAGTTACTTCCGTCTTTGTCGAACCGGAGTCGGTCGGTCACCGACGTGTCCGCCGCCGCCGCTGTCCATGGGGCTCTGGGGGTCTGACGGGGCTCTGACGAGGACCCGAGCAGCGGAGCGGATCATCTGACGCGGACTTTTCACGCAAACACACGGAAGAAGTGACCGGAGCGTCACGATGGCCGCGACGTAACGCGACTTCTCGCAGCGACGCGCTTTTTCCAGACTTTTTTTTTTTTTTTTTTTGCGGAGACGCGAGGAGACGGAGCCATGAAGAAACAGTTCAATCGAATGAGACAACTCGCCAACCAAACAGTTGGAAGGTGAGTGTGTGTCTAACGTGTTTTCATGAAAAGTTCCTGATGGAACTTGGGTTTCTGTGGGCGGTGTCAGGACCCCCCCCCCCCCCCCCCCAATAAG
>CAAKHB010001621.1:0-11346 GCA_901007665.1 Aeoliscus strigatus | reverse complement strand
GAGCGGCGGATGGAGTTGGTGCGGATGGTGTCCCACAACGCCCACAAGCGGCTGGTGTCCTGTCTGCAGGGTCAGCTGGGCACCGACACCGAGAAGAGACACGTGAGTGAATCAGAGTCCACATGTGGGTCTGGAACGAGTCCTTGGACCAGAGGATTTGTTCTGGGCAGGAAAGCAGGTTCAGTGAAAATCACAAGTTTGTTGATTCTGAAAAGAGAAAATGTCAAATTCTCCTGATTTCAGAGACAGTCAAACTGAATTCACACCAGAATCTCTAAAGATGTTTGGGTTGAGGGTTTGAACGGGTCCCTGCAGAAACGTCTTCTTCTGCAGTGTATTATTTGTTATTTATCAATTGAACAGACACACACAGACACGCTGACACACTTAGATGTTGGTCATGTTTCAATCAGTTCAGTTCCAAAGTGACGTGTCAGCATTTTCTTCCATCCATTGATGACATGATGATAATAATAATAATAGAATATAATTGATAATAATAACATTTCTGTAACAGGGAACTGAGTCAAATCCTCAGATGAAACTGCAGATGAAAGCGTTTGTTCCCTCCTTAGAAAAAGCTGCCTCTGACCACGTTGTCCCAGGCGATGCAGGAGGGCGGCTCTCAGCTGGGGGAGGAGAGTCTGATCGGGTGAGGAGGGCGCAGCTCCGTGGCAACTGAAAAACTGCGACCGTGTCTGATACTCCCATTCTGCTCCTGTGTGTGTGTGTGTGTGTGTGTGTGCGTGCCAACAGGAAGATGATGGACGTGTGCGGAGAGGCAGAGAGCAGGTTGGCCACCGAGCTGATGCAGCACGAGGTTCAGCTGGAGCGAGACATCCTGGAGCCTCTGAACCAGCTGGCTGAGGTAAAACACCAGCTGCTGGGTAGGTCACGTGACACGTTGACGCCGACTGCACGCTGCGGACCGGACGCAGAAACATCGGTCAGAGGTCCACGGACGTACCGGTGGGGTTCCGTTTGCGTCTTCGTTATAAAGCGACTCAGACGTCGACGGATTCAGGAGACTCTCGACTTTCCCCACGAGTCGTCGTGGCTACATGGACCTCCACAGACATCAAGTGTGATTGGACTGTTCAAGTCACGTGACTTTCCCAGCTCTCAGAATGAGGGAGAAAATAGAACCGACAGAAAGACGATTTTTGAAAAATGTGGGTGGAAAAGCCGTTATTCTTCTCGTGAGGAAACAAACATGTTTCAGTCACCAGCTGATCACGATCAGGTGAAAATCATGTGTGAACTTCTAACTCGAACACTCCTAGTCACAGGTTGGTTTGAAACGTGGTGGGTACAGAACGAAGGTTGATGCATGCTTCCATGTAAACAGAAGAATGCACGGTGAAGGTTGAGAACATCAAACTTCATCAGTCCGACTCTCGGCGGTCCTCTCTTTGCTGCAGGTTGACATTCCCAACATCCTCAAACAGAGGAAGCAACTGGCCAAACTGGTGTTGGACTATGACTCAGCGAAGACCAGGTGATGGTCTTTGAAACGTCGTTCATGATGTTTTCTGTCATTCGCTGTTCAGAAGCTGCCGAGTGGTCGGTGGTTGTGCATGTGAACTGTGAGACTCACTGACGGACCCCGTCGCCTCCTGCTGCAGGTGGTACCAGGCAACCAAGTCCAACAACCAGGCCATGGCAGCCAAGGTGGATTCCTTGAAGGACGAGATGGACGAGGCCCTGAACAAAGTAGAAATATGCAAAGTAGGTTGATGATTACAACTGGATGTCCGTTTGTGGTCGAGTGGTGTCATCAAGCTGTCGCTGGTCCCTTGAATTTTCGACCAACATGGTAAAATTTAACTTTGTTCGTTCGCCGTCTCCCGTTGCTCCGGTTCTGGGTCTCAGTCGTTCGGAAGCCGATCCCAGCCGTCAACGGGTGAACGTCACCAGCTGAAAGACAGGCGACCATTCACACTCACATTCACACCTACGGGGGATTGACAGTGACCAGTTATCCTCAGCATGATTCTGTAGGTGGGAGGAGCGGAGGAGTACCCGGAGAGAACCCTCGCAGACACTGTGTTGCCCTGTCATTTTGAAGCAGCAGACAACTTGCACATTTTATGATGGCGCTAACGAGCTTCCTGTTGTAATAACCAGCGGCGTCATCGACGTGAACCTGTTCTAGTTATTGAAACCTGAATCCAGTCGTGGAACAAACATGCCAACAAACCTGTAACACCAGCGGTATCGCTGCCGGTACGTTCGTGCTAGCACACTTTGGAGTACCGTAATTACTGTCCATCGGTCCCTGAAAGTTGCTGTCTTTACCATAGTAACTCACCAGCAACAGAGTGAATGGAATTACCGTAATGACAGCAACATGGCTGTGCTCACCTTTCTTCACACCAGGTAGAGGAACCAAGTGACACTTCTCAGCTCTCAGGAACCATTCGACGTTTTCTGATAGCACAAATACTCATGTAATTACAGTACTCCAACGTATGCAAGTGCGAAAGTAGCACCTGTGATACGTTTGTGCTAAAGGGTGAAGAGGTGTAATCACAGGCTGCGTGCGCTGTCATCTGGAGTTGATCTTCATTTTTTTCGCCCACAGGACCAGCTCTCTGCAGACATGTACAACTTTGCGTCAAAGGAAGGAGAGTACGCGCGCTATTACGTCATGGTGAGTTTCCAATGGAAATGTGGTACCACAACCACAACACAGACGGCGGCTGATGCTTCTCCGTGTGTTCCAGCTGTTGGAGGCCCAGGCAGACTATCACAGGAGGTCTGTGGCCGCTCTGGAGGCAGCGATCCCCACCATCCAATCACAGCAAGGTGAGCAACATCCGACATGGAGCTGACGGACTCTTCACGGCCCTGTGAAGATGTCTTAACCCTTTGACACCCACCGTGTCACCGCCGATACCGTCACACTAGCATACGTTGGAGTACTGGGTGTTTTCGTGATGGCGCAAATAGTCGTGTAATTACGGTACTCCAAGGTATGCTCGCGCAAATGTAGCACCGGGGATACCGTCTGTGTGATAGAGTTCACTGTTCCTAGAATCAACGTGTGACAGATTTCACTTTAGAAAGGAATTAACAAATCACTCTGACAGGAAGTTGCTAGGTGGAACAAAAATTCCACCTGTGTTAAAAACCAGGGTTTAATGATACATGAGCAAATGAATAACAGCCTGATGAACAAACCGAACTGTTACTGTCCTACTGAACCAAACGTCCTTCAGTTGGAGGAAAAGTCCTCAGGTGAGTCGAGTTGGGGTCGACCACTAAAACAGCTCCGTGTACTCGTCTCCCAGACTCCTGGATGGAGAAGCCGGCGTTCGGCACGGCGTTGGAGGAGCACCTGAAGAGAAGCAACCGTGAAATTGCGCTGCCCATCGAGGCGTGCGTGATGATGCTGCTGGAGACGGGCATGAAGGAGGAGGTATGGACGGGGAGATGCTGTGGGGAACAATGTCGTTGTTGAACGTCAGTGGCCCAGAAGCTGAACATAAACTGTTTTTTGCTGGAAATAACGGAAATAACGGTCAGTGAACGTGTGTCGCCAACTTGTGGTCAGTTGGCCGCGTGTGTGTCTGCTACACGACTGCGTACAACTTAGATCGGAATCACTCGACGGCCCACTGAGCCTGAGTTCATCCATTGGCTCATATCTGTGCAGCTGCTGCTCGTTATATGGGAGACAATTAGTGCCACATGACATAAAGAACCGGAGTGTTATTTGACTTTTTATTTGACTTTTTGAAGTCTCACAACTTAAACACATGTTTACATGTTCATTTAATGTGGCTCTTCCATATTTTCATAACTTTTCATTTTCATTTTTTTCCCTCACAACTCAAATAAATGTCACCATGTTGATCTCACTCCAGTTTTGGATTGACCATTAGGGATGTCCTAGTTGTCAAAAGTTAAGAGATGTTGCTGTCATTACGATAATCCCGTTTTCCCCGTCATTACCGTAATGACAGCAACATGTCTGTGACGTGCAACTTCTCAGTGTAAAGGAACCGTTGGACATTTTCTGATCTGCAAAAATAGCGACATAATTATGTTACTTCAGAGTACACTAGCGTGAAAGCAGTTGGCGTTAAAGGGTTCACTGTTTACTGGAATCAGTGTGTGGTCGATGGATTTCACGGTAAAAAGGAACTAACAAATCCTCTAGAGCCTCAGACAGGAAGTTGCTAAGTGGAACGTTCTCACACACTGCAAATATTCAGCTAAGACAACATTTCTTAATTTTTGTCATGTACTGCATCAAAATCGGCTCAGTACTTGGTATCGACACATCTTCAAATATAATGACTCAGCATCTCGAGCGACTGTGTCATGCCTCTGATTTTAGGATTGAAACCACAAGCCTTCATACTTTTCTCTGAACACAAACTAAAGTCCCCCCCTCCCCCTCCAGGGTCTCTTCAGACTAGCTGCTGGAGCGTCGAAACTGAAGAAGTTAAAAGCAGCGCTGGACTGTTCCACTTCTCAGCTTGAAGAGTTCTACTCTGATCCCCATGCCGTCGCTGGTACGGGCTGTCGGACACATCTGCCTGAAAGGAGAAGAACGTGGTTGGGACCGTGTTCCTCAGACCTTCTGTCATGTGTTGTCTAACAGGAGCCCTGAAGTCGTACCTGAGGGAACTTCCTGAACCTCTCATGACTTTTGGTCTGTACGACGAGTGGACCCAGGCGTCCAAGTAGGAGGACACGGACACACACGGGTGTGCTTACCAGGTTGCTTAGCATGTTCTAGCGCTTACATCAGTGTGTGTTCTTGTGTGTTTTCAGTGTGTCTGACCCAGACAAGCGTCTTCAGGCTCTGTGGGTGACATGTGACCGTTTGCCAAAGACTCATAAAGCCAATCTCAGGTAGGAGCGTCGTCTCTCCGATGGTTTGCTGGTGTGCGACCGCGGCAGATGACGGGTGACGTCGTGTGTCGCAGGTATCTGGTGAAGTTTCTGGCCAAACTGGCTCAGGACAGCGAGGTGAACAAGATGACTCCGAGCAACATCGCCATCGTCCTAGGGCCGAACCTGCTGTGGGCAAAGACGGAGGGGTGGGCGAGTTCCTCTGACTGCAGAGTGGAGCTGAGGTCGACGGAGGTCACTGACTGTTTGCCACTTCCTGTCTTTGTGTTCCTGCGTTCAGGACGCTGGCGGAGATGGCAGCAGCTACATCTGTCCATGTGGTCGCCATCATTGAGCCCATCATCCAGCATGCTGATTGGTTCTTCCCTGAAGGTAAAGCAGCCTTTTTCTACTTGTACTTCTTCTACTGCGTCGAAGTAACACACTGACATTGCTGCCACGCCTAGTTTGTCTGTGGAGGGGCTACAGCCTGAGTACGGGGAAGGGTAGGGTACAGGATAGGATAGGGTAGGGGATAGGGTGTAGGGTATGTTATACAGGATAGGGTACAGTGTGGGTATAGGTGTATGGGATAGGGTGTAGGGTACAGGTTATGGTATGGAGTATACGGTACAGTATAGGGTACAGTATAGGGTGTAGGGTGGACATTGTAGGGCTGCCTAGGAAATGTAGTTTCGCAAGTATCAGTCAGACCGTCCAGTCATCGTCTCCTCTGTCTCCTGTCAGACGTGGACTTCAACGTGTCAGGTATGTTCGTTCTGCCCACGCACCCGTCGACTCCAGACCCCGAAACCGGCCTGGAGAGGAAGCGCCCGTTCACCGCTGCGGGGCAGGATGGGGAGAGCCACACCCCCCGTAAAGACAGGTACCTGTCCCGCCCCCACCTCAGCCTCAGCCTGCCCCTCACCCTCCCGTCCCGTCCCAAGACCCTGAGCAGGCAGGAGTCGCGGGGCCCCGCGGTGTCGGCCCTCTATGTAGTGGCCGACGAGTCCATCACGGTCGCTGAGACCCCCGGCGAAGACCTGCACCCCCCAGACTTCACAGCGGCGCAGTAGTTGAACGTAGAGTCGGCCCAAAGAAGGGAATAATGTTTTTGTGTGATTCTTTTCTGTTGTTTTTGAGCGGTGCCGTCATGTTCTTGATGAAGCAGAGACCGTCCTCCAATGTTGATGCGATTCCACTTTGTCCAGTTGTGATCTCTCTGTCACTCGTGTACACCTCTGTTATCGCTTTCATTTCCTATTAAAGTCCAGGTCTCACTGTAGGTTGCTGGTTTTATGTTTGTGTGGGCTTCTTCCGTTGTTTGTTTGGTGTCTTTTCTCTCCCTGAAGTGACGTTGCAGTTCAGAGTTCTTCTGTTTCAGAGGTCATTATCATGCGCTTTTACGTCGTTTTGGGTTTCTCTTATTTACCTCTCTGCTGCCATCTCTCTCTCGTCCTCTCTTGCTCTGTCGCTCTGTCTGACGTGTCTGACGTTGCTCCCCTCCTCCCCCTCCCCTTCCCTAGTGCTGGTATCAAACAGCCGGAGGCGGCCCCACGTAGAGCCACTGTACATAGAAAGCAGCTAACCTCGCCCGCCTTCCTGCCCCCACCGCTCCCCCCGGAGGACACGCCTGAGCTCCAGCTCCAGGCTCCGTCCTCAGCAGCAGAGGCTGAGCAGCCCAGCCTGAGCGGGGCCGGGGGTCTGGGTGGTGGGGTCCAGGTAGCCGCAGTGCGACCTCACTTTGTAACGCAGCTCGGCGCTGAGGAGAGCAGGTAAGGAGCCGAGGTCCATACTCCACTATCCCACTCACAACCAATCAACCAATCGACCAATCTGGAGCTCACTTGACCTTTGACCCTTTAACACCGACGGTATTCCCGATGCTCCATTCATGCTAGCACAGCAATTACTCAAGTAATAGCGCAATCGGAAAATGTCCAATGGCTCTTGAAATCTGAGAAGTGTCACTCGGTTCCTCTACCTGGTCATAAAATCTCTTGACACTTAAAATAAGACACATAACCTGAAAAACTGACTTTTTTTTTTTTCTCAGCGATCTTGTTTCAAGCACATTTTCACAAAAACCTGGTACTGGAAGTGTTTTTTTATTATTACAAGAAAAACAGCTCCACTGTCATATTTTTCTGCTCATTTCAAGTGAAAATTAGCATGAAACAAATGAAAACTGTTTGAAAACTTTTTTCAGTTGCTGTGTCTTATTTTAAGTGTAAACTGATTTTTATAACTAGAAATGAGACATTTAGACTTGAAATAACTGTGGCTTGTCACAGTGCACCTGGTGTGAAGAAGAGGCTAGGAGAAGGTTGAATGCTGAAAACAGCCATGTTTCTGTCATTACGGTAATCCCATTCGCTCTGTTGCCCGAAGCGATTCATTACCGGAATGACAGGAACTTAGTAGTGAAGTGCAACTTCTCAACTTTAAGGAACCGCCATGTCGAGGAACAGACTCAACAGGAACCATTCAATTATCAGCTTTCATGAACCGATCACTATTTTTTAATCACTATTTTTTGCAAGCGGGAGTGTATCAGCAGCTAAACCGTTGGGTTAAGAAAACACATGAAATCCAGAATGTATGTCAATATATTTTTCTTTTTTTGTGTCCTCCCCTGTTTATAACTCGTCCCTGAACCGTCCCTTCCGTTCTGTCGGTGTGTCTTGGACCACATCATCCGATCTCGCATGAAGCAAATTACTCTTCAGTCTGACGCACAAACTCCTCACTTTGCATCCTGCTCTCCTTAGCGATCTGTGATGCAGGTCCTCCTCCTGTGATCATCTACACCCGATGCAGATTTCTGTGCCTGCGGTTCTGCATCAGAATACTGTGGAAATTCCAAATCTTACTGAGAAAATTTGCCTTATGTCTCATCCAGTTGTGTTAACTTCTTGTGAAAAAATCATTTACACTGTTTCAAGCTAATTTTAGTCGAGAATTCTGCCAAATCTTGCTCAACTCTTTTTTCCAGTAAATTTTGTTTGTTTAAAAACCAGTTACCTTTTCAGGTGATGTGTCTAATTTTAAGTGTAAAGAGATTTTGTGACTAGAAAATGAGACATTTTGACCAGAAACGAGACAAATATTCTCGGTATGATGGAGTTTTTGCAGAGTTGAAGCTCCTGTCGTAACGAGCAGCTCATCATGTGGACTGTTGTTGTTTCCACAGTCCGGCCCGTGAGCTCATGTCCACTCCACCCCCCCAGAGGAACGGTTCAGTCCATCTTTCAACACCGTACACTCAGGGTGGGTCCAGGGGGCCCAGCCCCCACATGGTCCGAAGAGGTAAGGGGATGTTTCCTCCTTCACCTTCTGTCGATCACTGATGTTCAACAGTCATTATTTGTCCTCCATCTGTCGCTGAAGGTACCAAGAAGCAGGCCCCCGCCCCCCCAAAACAAGCCAGTCCATTTGCATCTCAGTCTGGTAGCCAGACACCGAGCTCCTCCCATTATCCACCCATCACCCCGCGGCGCCACCCTGGCAAGGACAGCCCCATCCACGCCCCGAGTCACCCCCCACCTCAGCCGCCACCCTCTCACCAAGCCCCCGTAGAGTCTGAGTCCTCTCCACCCAGCACCCCCTCCCCTCCAGACACCCCGCTTCCTGAGGGCTCCCAGTCCAGCCCGCTGCCTGCCTACCAGTACGGATCCCTCCCTCGCCCCTCCAGGCCCGTTCCTAAGCCACGCCCCCGACCCAACATGCCGCCGCCTCCCCAGCCCGCCGCAAACGACAGCAGCAACGGCATCTGCAGCTCCTCGTCCAAGATCATCACAGGTACACGTCCTGTCCGTGAAACGTTTCATCTCAGGCGATGATGAATCCGAGCGGAACACGCAGGTCGTGAAAGAAAAGGTGACGAACAGGAGAGGGGAGGATGAGAGGGACACTTTTTGAGCAAGTGTAACCGGAGCGACTTAGTAATCCAGAGTCCTGGTCTTCCACTGTCCGATGCGCTCCACAAGGAACGACGGATTCAGATTTGTTCTTGTTTCGATTATGTTCTTTTCATCAATGAAAGTCGTGTTCCGTTACTTCGTTCCGTGTTCGCCACTTTCTTTAGATTTTACGTTTGCGTTGGGCGAGTGCGTGTGTGAAAGCCGATGTGGTCAGCAAGAGGTTTGGTGACCTGCTCAAATAAAACAACAACGTTAACACCAGCGCTGCATTCACGCTAGCATACTTAGGAGTACCGTGATTGTGTGACTATATGAAGAAGGAGTGAAGAAAAGGAGAAAACATCATTCGTTGAAAGTTGAGAACAGCCATGTTGTTGCTGTCGGTACAGTGGACACATTTGCTCTATTGCCAGAAACTAGCGACTTGGCTGTGAAGTGCAACTCTTCATGGACACCAGGTAGAGGAACCGAGTGACACTTGTCAGCAATTGGCCGTTTTCTGATAGTTGAGTAAGGACGGTACTCCAAAAGTATGCTAGCACGAATGCATCACGTTAAAACTTGAATGAATAACAAAGACGAAAACCGGAAACTCATAAGAATACGGAAATGATACTAAGTACATCACTAAGTCAATCGACGACCTATTGAAGATGTGACCACAGCTCGTTTTTAACTGGTCAAACAGAGAGTGGTTGTAACACTGTTAGCAACAGCTAGCAGCTAGCCCGTTACGACAGTCCCCGGTCTCCCCCGCTTTATGATCACACTCTTTGCCACAGAGAGCAGGTTTGGCTTGTGGCTCACTGAACTAACACCCTCAGACAAGTAGAAGTTTTTGTAGTGAGTACTTATGTTTGATTCAATTATAATTCCAGATGTAACGAGACTCAATAACACACTGACGTTTAACCAGATGCCTTGAAGCACCCGCTGCTCATTTGGTGCAGAGCGTTTTTAGCTTCCTGGTGTTGTGGGTTCACTGTGTCACCCTCTGGCTCCGTGGTGATCTTGAAGCATGACAGGATGTGTGTGAACGTTGCAGATGTCTGAGCTGCCGTCCTGCCTGTAGGATGAGCTTTGCGAGGCAGGTGACGGTAAGAATCCAAACGGCTGATGCATCTGTATGCATTGCATGTGTGTGTTGTGTGTTTGCGGGGTGCTGCTCTGTGCTCGTTTGTGGATTGTCGTGTTTGTTGCTTGGAAGGACTAACAGACAGATTGTAGCCAGCAGCTTTACTAAAACCTGCTTAGTGGCACTGAACGTCCTTTGCACTTCCAGGGTCGTTTGTCACGTGAACACACCGAGGACACGCTCCAGATCGTCACATTCTATGCAGACGATCCTTGGTGTCTAACTTAGAGTGTCAAAGTACAAAGGATGGAACCGTTCATGGACGAGATACAGTCGTATGAAAAAGTTTGGGCACCCCTGATCATTTTCAAGATTTTCCTTTATAAATCATTGGTTGTTCGGCTCAGCAATTTCAGTTAAATATATCATATAGCAGACAAACACAGTGATATTTGAGTAGTGAAATGAAGTTTATAGGATTTACAGAAAGCGTGCAATAATTACTTAAACAAAAGTAGGCAGGTGCATAAATTTGGGCACCCTGACAGAAAAATTACATTAATATTTAGTAGATCCTCCTTTTGCAGAAATAACAGCCTCTAAACGCTTCCTATAGCTTCCAATGAGGGTTTGGATTCTGGTTGAAGGTATTTTTGACCGTTCTTCTTTACAAAACATCTCCACTTCAGTCAGGTTTGATGGTTTCCGAGCATGGACAGCCCGCTTTAAATCACACCACAGATTTTAAATAATATTCAGGTCTGGGGACTGAGATGGCCATTCCAGAACGTTGTACTTGTTCCTCTGCATGAATGCCTGATTAGTAGAATGTGAGCGGTGTTTAGAGTCGTTGTCTTGTTGAAGTATCCAGCCCCGGCGCAACTTCCACTTTGTCACTGATTCTTGAACATTGTTCGTCAGTATCTGCTGATACTGACTGGAATCCATGCGACCTGCGTACCTGCACTGGCCCCACAGCCCCACAGCATGATGGAACCACCACCAAATTTTACTGTGGGTAGCAAGGGTTTGTCTTGGAATGCTGCGTTCTTCTTCCGCCATGCATACCGCCCCTTGTTATGTCCAAATAACTCAATTTTAGTTTCATCAGTCCACAGCACCTTATTCCAAAATGAAGCTGGCTTGTCCAAATGTGCTTTAGCAACCTCAAGCGACTCTGTTGTGGCATGTGGCAGAAAAGGCTCGCCGCATTACTCTCCCATACAGCATCTCCTTGTGCAAAGTGCGCTAATAGTTGAATGATGCACAGTGACACCATCTGCGCAAGATCATGTTGTAGGTCTTTGGAGCTGGTATGTGGGTTGAGTTTGACTGTTCTCACCATCCTTCGCCTCTGCTTATCTGAGATTTTTCTTGGCCTGCCACTCCGGGCCTTAACTAGAACTGTGCCTGTGGTCTTCCATTTCCTACTATGTTTCTCACAGTGGAAACTGACAGCTGAAATCTCTGAGCTAGCTTTTTGTATCCTTCCCCTAAAGCATG
>CAAKHB010001618.1:0-18915 GCA_901007665.1 Aeoliscus strigatus | reverse complement strand
AAAACAAACAATGTCAATTCATGGTGGACACAGGAGCAACACATTCCTGCATTGAAACAGAATTAACTGAACTACTCTCGCTCTTTCTCTCGCTATATATATATATATATATATATATATATATATATATATATATATATATATATATATATATATATATATATATATATATATAATAGAAACCTCCTATGGATAAACACAGCAGTCCGCTTCTTATGCAGCCTTGCCGTATAATGTACTGAATTACTTGACACCTGAACAAATACCTCCATTTCATCCTGCTCTGCTTCAGTCTTCCAGGCTTGTGAGTGCATCATGGACAAGCTTCCTCACTCCTTCCATCTGATGTTCATAGCCACCACTATTGATAGCAGTGATGGGCCATGCATGAGCTCTGTCACAGGCTGTCCCTGCTTCTTGGATTGCAGAGGTTGCCTCATCTCTTCCATAACTGTGACAGAGGATAGAGGACTTTCTTTCTGGACTTCGTCCAGATTTGCCGTCACACTCTGCCATTGCCTTTTCAACCTTGTCCTGGCTTATGAGCCTCCTTCCTCTTAGCTCACTCTCTGTCTAATGTCAGCAGTGACATCTTTATGGATTAATGCCAAACACCTTGCAGGGAGAACAGTCTCCGGTCCGTCAGTCACGAGACCGACAAGGTCCTACGGTGAAAAGACATACTATCACGCGAAACTACATGTGTGTGTCATAAATACAGGAAGAAACAGTAGTGTCTCTGGGTGGAGAGGCAGTGGAGAGTCGGACTTGCTTGTGTTTGACTTTTTTTTCAGTGTTTTGTGCTTTTACCATGGGCAAGTAACTTGTTAGTAAATAATTACTGTTAGTGTACTGTGTTGAAAGTACTGATGTCCCACTCGATGGATTCTGTGCGAAATTGTTGCGTCTCTGCTCCGGCATCTGGCAAAAATAGAAGCTTTGCGTATCTTTGACCTCCGGACTTGGAGCTGGGACGTGTCATGAGTATCTGTTTAGTTTGTTTTGTTTTGTTTTTCTCCGCTGCGTCCCTTCTCCCTCTGGCTGGCAGTGGAGGTGTGGCCAGGCTGATTGGGAACAATAAGCGCACCTGATTCTCATCGGCGCGCTGATTGCTCCGGCTCTTAAGCCGTGCTTTGGCCTCACTCCACGGCCAGATTGTTTGTGCGTTCGCGCGTTCGCGTGCGTGCGCCCGCTGGCGATTTCGTACCCCGTGTTCTTGTCCTGTTCTCGCTTTCTTGTTCCACGTTTCCACATGATTTCCCGTTTTCTCTAGTGTCAATTCGCCACCGTAGTGCGTGATTTTCAGTTTGTTTCTTCCAAGTGTTTATTCTCCGCCGTAGCACGTGATTCTCGGTTGTGTTTTGGACTCCGCCATAGTGCGCGACTTTTTGTTCTCTGTTGATTGTTTTGTTCAGCCTGTTTTCTACCGTTGTTCAGTATTGTTCCTCTGCCTGTGCAATAAACCGCCTGTTGATCCAGCTGACTGTTCCGCTGTGAGTACTTCCGCACCTCTGGGTTCGCTTCCAAACCTTGGGCTTTTGTCCCAACTACAGGACGGAGCGGAGACGCAAAGCAGCACAGTCAGTGGAGGTTAACACATTGACTAGAGTGGAAACGTATCAAGTCCGGTGCCGTGTCAGATCGGAGACGGACCAACTGGGTGTAAACTGGTGTAAACTGGGGGGAACTTGTTACTTCAGGTGTGTTTGGACATTAGCTTGACCAATTCCTTGACAGTTGTGAGTTATCTGAAACCACCTCTTCCCATGATAAAAGGGGAACACACCCTTTGTCCTCTGAGCAATCCTCTCCAGCTAGGAGCATTCGATCCTTTTCTTTGAGCATTTTCTTGAAGCATTTTTCCCTGAGCATTCCTTTTTCTTTTACCAGAGTTCTGTACACTTGCTCCTACAGAATTCTTCAAGTTTGTGCCGCACGTTCGTTCAGCTTTTCGTTCTTCGTAACCAAAGTCTGAAGCTTGAGTATTAGTGCCTAGAGTTAAACCAAGTTTCTACACTTTTATTTTGAAGATTACAACCAGAACACCAATTTCGTTGTAGCAAAGCCTATTCTTCTTTTCATTTTTACGTTTTTAGATTCTTGTTTTAGAGGATCCTGAACTGTTTCAATCCTTCCCACAAACCAATAATCATTTTTGTCAGATCATTAAAACTTTTGACCCTAACTCTGAGCCACCTGCAGTCCAAACTGCATCGGAAGCCTCAAACACCATCAGCCAATCACCATCTAAGGAACCGCTGGCGAGTTGCCCTAAGCATCTGATCAGGAAGCGCTATCGGCAGGACCAAACATCTGGACAAAACTACACTGTTCAAGGACAACCCACTATGGAGATGTCGTATGAAGAATCCAGCACCTGTCCCAGCCTGAGCTCCTAAAGTCAAGTAGGCTGTTACATCTCTGAGCTGCTCATAATTGATGTCAAAAGTCCAGTAACTGACATACACACACACACACTGCTCATTAGCAGCAATTCTCATGTACGATAGGATAGTCATTAGTTCAATTATTAAGGGATCAATAATTGGTCAATAACTTTCTCCTATCACAATCACCCAGAATTTATCTTCTGTCTTCTTTTATGGTCTGTGTCCGTTCTTTGTTTGTCTTTGTCTTGTGATCATTTTATTTATGTGCGTTATTAGTATTTAGTCAATAAATACATAACTTAAAACTCGTTGCCTGTCTCCTTTGTGCGCAGAGACACGATCCATTGAATCTAAAAGATGCTTTGCTACCCATAAACAATAACTGTGTAACTGTGTGATTGCTACAGTCCTCTCTCACTTCAGTTGCTTGACTGTTTTTCCAAAGAGTTTCTTTTGCCATGGACAGTTAATTTGTCCCTCCTTTGTGTCGACAGCTTGACTTCAGGCCTTTGTCCTTTCTTTCTTGTCTTTGCAGCCATGGTGGTTATCAACTGTCAAGTTCTGTGTGACCATAGCTCAGCCAAACTTGAAAAAAAAAACTGCCTGATCAACTGTTAAAGGATGCAAAGGACAATTCCATTCTTCATTATTCTTCCATTATTCTGTAATTTTATTTCCTTGAAGATGGTTTTGATTTGATTTGTTTCTGTGGACATAAACATTTGGAATAGTGTGGATAACCTTCAAAAGAAACACAAGACATGCATAAGTCTCATATATTGCAATAACAACCAATAAACATTTTATTTCAAAGTTTTTCTCATGAATAATTATTATTGTCTTAAAGGTGAACGGTGTAAAAATTAGCAGAATACCAACATCTAGTCGGGTCACATTGGAATTGCAACACACAATAAAAACCCAGCAGCCGGGTTGCCAGGTTTGTTGCCAACTACGTCAAGCGATCACTCCGCACTATGTCAAGTGATGAATGGGGTAACTACGAATTTCAACTAATCAATGCGTTTTACAACAGTATTGTATCCCCAACTATGTGGGCGGAGCCTGGGTTCTGCTATGGATGATTGCTCTTATTACCTGTGTAACTAATCTTTAATAAGTATGACGCTTGGCGGTGCCTACATAAAGCAATTACTGTACCTTTAGTGTAATATTAATGTTTTATAAGTTACTGGTCTTCAACTCCCACCTCCGGGAGAACTCCGACCAGCTCCCGAGGGAGGTTGGAGACATTGAGTCCAAGCGGACCATGTTCACCACCTCCATTGTTGATGCAGCCGCTCGGAGCTGTGGTCACAAGGTCTCTGGTGCCTGTCGTGGCAGCAACCCCTGAACTCGGTGGTGGAGGTAAAGAATACTTTCAAGCTGAAGAAGGAGTCCTATCGGGCCTGGCTGGCTCGAGGGAGGTTCCCTCGGTTGTGCTTCGCCTTCACCGCGGTCCCACAGCTCCGTCTGTGACGCATTCCGTTGATCAGCTGGGTCCGCCTCCCGTCCATCAGTTTTGCCGCGCTTCGGGTCTCCATCTGCGGCCCATTGCGCTGATCAGCTGGATCCGCCTCTCATCACCTCCCAACCTTTCAAAAGCGCCGTCAGTGCCTCGATTGGGGCAGTCTGTGGTTGTTGGGCAGACTTGCCGGTCGTCTTTTGATAATTGATAATTGTGTTGATTGCCGCTCTAAGTGAGAGCCAGGCTGACCGTGTGTGATTGGTGTGGTGTGTACTTTTATAATGGTTTAATTTAAGAGTCTTTGGTAGCCTGTTTGTTTTGTGTTCTGAGGTTTCCTTTGTTGTTGTTTCTTTATTAACCCGTGAGCTCCGACTCACGTGATTAGGGCCGCTGAGTGCGGACCTGAAGTCTTTGTTCTATTAATTTAATCCGCTGCCTGTTTAAATAAAAGGCTTGCATGCCAAAGTTACCCAGTCTGTTACTTCCCTCATTCTACCCCTAGACAAAACCACCATCATCTGGGTCGTAACAAGGGGGAAGCAGTGCCCCGCCAACACTGTGTACGGTGGAGGTGCTCCAACTATCGGGGGATCACACTCCTCAGCCTCCCTGGGGAAAGTTATTCAGGGGAACCAGAGACTGATAGTCAAACCTCGGATCCAGGAGGAACAATGCGGTTTTCGTGGAACACTGGACCAGCTCTATACCCGCCACAGGGTGCTTAAGGGGTAATGGGAATTTGCCCAACCAGTCCAGATGTCTTTTGTGGACTTGGAGAAGGCGTTCGACCGTGTCTCTTGTGCCATTCTTTGGAGGGGTTCTCCTGAAGTGTGGCAAGTGTGGGACCTTCGCTAAGAGCTGTATGGTCTCGATAGTAGGAGTAGGCGTTTGATTCGTATCGCCAGCAATTAGTCAGACTTGTTCCTGGTGCATGTTGGTCTCTGGCAGGGCAGCCCGTTGTCACTGGCTCTGTTCATTGTTTTTATGGACAGAATTTCTAGGCGCAGCCAAGGACCACATGTGGGAGCTCAACTGTCCACGCCCCCTTTTACATGTGTAAATTCATTTAAATAGCATCTGCATGTATGATTTTGTTCTCTGCTAGATCAGATTTACACAATAAGCAAGTCGAAGAAGAGAAACTTCATAGACTGTGAGCTTAGAGACCCTCCTCACTGAAGTTGAGGCACGTAAAATGTGCTTTTTGGTACGCTGCCATCCGGGATAAATATAACAAAGACAAGTGAGTGGGATAGCGTGTGAATGCTGTGGGGTCGGAGCAGCGGACAGTCCCTGAAAAAAAAAAGGTGTTCCAACATCAGCACGTCAAGAGGAGGGTGCTGCCCACCGTCAACGTGCAGGTCAAACAGGCGGTGAGGGTCTCACCCTTCTTGATAACCGTGTGGCTGCCACTGATTTCTCCCAAATGTGAGTTATTCCATTACTACCTCACAATGTGTTTATTCTGTGGGTCAGTTCCACTGTAAAAACTCATTCTTAGCAAGAATTGTCTTATTTCCATTCAAAATGTCTCATTTCTATTAAAACACAGACACATCGCCTAAATCGATCTTGTTTTTAGACAATTTACACTTTTAAGCAGCTTTTCACTCAATGAGTAGAAATTGATCAAGGTTTTTTACTTTTTAGGTGATGTCTTTGACTAGAAATGAGACATTTTGACTAGAAATAAGACAAATATTCTTATTGTGAGAATTAGTTCTTTGCAGTGTAGACTGCTCACGGCACAAAAACATACCGAAACGTGGATGTTCATGCGTAAACATACATCCTAAATTAGGAGTATAACTAATTGACTAAGTCCAAATACCAGTCCATTTTGATCAACACTTATCACTAAGCTAACATTACATCTTAGCAACTTATACAGTTAGCTAGTACACATTAGCATTGTGTACTAACGTCAAAACGCTAGGTTAGGTGCTTGCCACAGCTGAGCTGATAAAATTGAAATTACACCAAAATGGGTAGTCATGGTAAATAAACCAATGCCAGAAACATGTAATTACCCTGAATAGCTTCAAACATCACAAGCATCCAACGGAATTACGGGTTGTTGATCCTGATGTTATGTACAGTTATAGTAGAAATGTAATCCAACAGTACAACAGCTTCCTCTCCTCAGGTCTTCTGACCTGTCACCTCAAGTCACTCGCATCCTGCAAGTCCCGCCCCTTACCTAAGCATAGTAACCGTGTAAATAACCATGAAATGCTTATTTATTTATTTATTTATCCTAACATATTTAACTTATTATTTATTAACTGTGGTCAAGACTTTGTTCCCCAGGAAGAGATGAGAGGCTAACAGAGGTACAAACATTCCACTGCACTGCTTTCCGATGTGTGTGCAGGTGAATGTGGTCCCTATGGGAGCACTTGCTGGAAGTTTGGGTTCCTCCACCTTTTGCGTGGGTTCACCCTGTGTAGGTTGGGAGTGTACAGCATGAGTACCCTGTGAATGTGCTCGCTGGATTGAGATTTGACACAACATACATGTAACTCTAACGACAAAGTAACATATTACATATGTCTTATTTAACAACAAAGTAACGTAGTATATATAACTCTATTCCAACTACTCAAACTCATAATATTCATTCTGAAACATTTGTACATTTGAACATGTGTTGCTGTGCAGTGATGGTATACATTGCAGCCACATTTCACAAGGACCATATGTCATTATCAGGCCTCACTTAACTTCTATGTTTTGCGTAATTGTCAATATAGTTTTTCTTTTTGGCTGTGTTTGAGTGTGAGCCTCCTGGAGGTGGTGATGGTACCACTCTGTAAGGGCCCTATTTAGATGGCTTGAAGGACAGGGCACATAGTCCATGTCCAAGTACTGTTGCTCAGTCATTTTCTCTGTCAGAACTTTTTGTTTTCTAAAATACAAATATCACCGTCCTTCCAAATTGCCTGTGGCTGAGGAGGTCAAGTGATTGTGATGAATGAAATTCATGTCAGGGTGAGAAAGACCAAAACCTTAAGTGTTAAATAATTCTTAATTGAACACCATTCATGGGTGTTGTCAGACACTCAATAATTCAAATCATATCAGGTTATAAATACTTGAACATACACGTGGAAAGTTTTTCTCAGGTCCAAGATAAAGTTTTTATCTGAAACAGACGTGTGACTGGTTAAATCCGCTGACATGTGACTCTTCTGTCTCTGACATCATCGATTTATTTTAATTTCATTCACTCTGTCTGATCTATCCCCAACGTGAAATGGAACCGTTGGAACTATCTCCATTCAAAAAGACGAGTGGACGCACAGATTGGATGTGGGTCAATAATCTGTCACAAAGGCATCTGACCTGAAGCATGTGTTTTCAACATTTTTTTTTTAATTCAAAGGCAGCAACTCATTCTGTATTATACAAAATATCACAATTCCAACTGAAAATATGAAGCATTTGAGAAGAAAAAGATAAAATGAAAATAAGAAGTGTTGAATGATTACATCTTAGTCTTACAAAAGATATTAAATATCAAAGTGAGCAAAGATATGATCCACAGCAGGGTGAGATGAAACACCACAAACTGTATAAACCTCTATGGACTTTGGAACAGGAACATGGAGAAAACTTGTACCATTTGTACTAACAAATGTTAAGAACAGAAACATTTACCCAGAATAGTGCAGTCATTTCTCCTTTGTGTGTGTGTGTGTGTGTGCGGTTGGTTCTGTTCCATGTTTACCACTGATCGCACACACCTGATTGGAATGTGTTCATCAGGCTTACAGTGACCAGTGTTGTGTCTCAATTCGCATACTTCTGTCAGTACACTTGTACACTGTATCAAATTTATAAGTATCATGTCACAAACTTACGGTAAATGGGGTGAAAATTAAACTTACTGCAGATACGCTAGCTGCTGCATTAAGTGAATATTTACAACACATCAATCCTCGGGTCTCACATCTCAAACCATAATCTTGTACAGTGAAGATGACAAGGTATCACACACAAACACCAAACGTACGCCACAATGTCAATGCCTGACCCATGTGCCGTGGTTTACTAGCGAGCAATCTAACGTTGCATTTGCCAGGATTCCATTGGTGATATCCCCTGTGGTGCTGCTGCACGATTCGCGAAAAGTGAAAAGTACATTTTGATTATGTCACTAAGATGGCAGTTGTTGAGGGTGTAACATGTGCATCAATCCACACTTAACTCTTCAGCCATTTGAGTGCACGAGTGGAGTGCGCATAGTTCACTACATTTTCACTTACTGTGTGAACGCACTTTAGTCAAAATGTCAAAAGTTTATGTATGGAATTTGAGACACAGTGGAGCTCTTGCATAGACTTGGGTGTGTGTGTGAGCTGAATGATTAGTGCATGTGTGATTGTTTTTGGCAGCAGCAATAGTTAAATGTTGCAGCTCAAGTTGACATTGTGCTTTCTGCACATTTGACTGATGAATTGACATTAGAATGAACCAAATAAGAAGGGGATTATTTCTCACAGATCATTTTCATTTGCAATCAAAGACAGGAGGAGCACGTTCACCAGCAGCATTGACAGGAGAAAAAAAAACTGATTAAAGATGCATTTGGTCCTTTCAATGATGACTAACTGAAGTGTGTTTTGTCTTTCACAGCTCAGTTTCTTCAAAGTGCTTCAAACGTCAGACATTATTTTCATCAGTCAATGACTTTCTGTAGACATGTTGCCTGTTGATTTTGTCATTTTCTCTGACTCCTCACTGGCCCATAAATAATCTAATTATGATACCGCAACAAATCATGGTAAGACATAATGTAAATGATATAAACCAGTTGTGTTGTCAGTGTTTATTAGGAAGGAAACTGAACCTGGATCCCTGTTGTTTGGAACTGTATCTTTGCAATGAATAATGTTCAGTTACTGATCATGATACGGATGTTTGTAAGATGTTAACAATCTGAAATCAACATGATTATCTGAAGCATCACAACCCAAAAAGGACAAATATTGGTAAACACACATAAGCAGAAAGTGAAATATAATCAATCAGTAAATCAATAAAACCTACTGGACAAAAAAAGATAACTACTAAAGGATGGAAGGAGAGCGAAACAAATTCAGAAATAATTACAAAGATGGTGACAAACGTCCAGTCAGATATAAATCCGATCTTAAGAGACTTTCAGGAGTTTCTTTCTGAATTTGGATCAGTGGACAGAACAATTGCTTCAGTCCACAATTTCATTCATTATCTACCGCTTTCTCCGATTAAGTGCTGGAGCCGATCCCAGCTGTCGATGGGTGAATGAATGGTATGGTAAATGGTCGAGTTGCCCGCTCATTGCAGGGCAACATGGAAAAACATTTCATGCACACATTCACATACATCAATTTAGAGTAACCAATTAAGGATGATAATGTAGGTGGGAGGAAGCCCCAACACGCTGTTGGGGAACTGTGCTAACCACTGGACGACCGTGTTACCCCTCCTCAAATTATAATAATTGTAATTAGTATTATATTTATGCTGAAAGTGGGATTTTATTACATGATATGCTTCATTAAAACATATTATATACAGTATATGATACAGAAAGAATCGTCAACCACTGAACAAGCAGAAATAGGTGGAAACATTAGGCTTAAGGGTAAGGGTCTTCCAGAACAACAAGACTCAAGTTAATAGAACTGATGACCTGATGTTCTGTGTGATTCTTTGTCATCACACAGTCACAATAAAAACACAACAGTCACAGTACACCGGCAGAATGTGTTGTTACACTGAGCTGCATAGAACTAAATAGATTAATATAACAAAGTGACACCCCTTTTTAACACTGAACACATGATGGAGACATGAACATCCATTTACTGTGCTCCAAACATTTGGAAATGAGCAATAATCCAATACAATGAATTGATACCAACTCATGCCCATCCACAGGGCTCTGCTTTAAATGTGAAATGTAAGTTGTTCTTATATTTTTACAGGACATTAAAAGTTTGAGATGTGATTCATCCACTCATTCATTCTCCATTCATTCTCACAGGGTGCAACAATGTGCTTCATGTGATTCCTTGCAACATGCTTCATTTGGGAGCAAGATTCAAAACAAGTGCAGGAAGGAACACGGTGAAGTCAGTAACTGAATCGTATTTGTGTCTCCTTCAATACAATAAGCTGCAAACAATATGAATGATTTGACATCACAACGCAGATCACACACAGAGAATCAGATGAGTGCTGCTTTCAGGTTAATTGGATTGGACCGTGGCAAACGTGGATGTCCAGTGTGTCTGCCCCATGACTGATTCCACATCATGTGACCTCAGAGAAGGTGATGTGATTCTACAGTGAGAGACAAAGGGAGAGTCATGACATCTTGTTCTATTCATTTCACACATAAAGGCAAGTGGCAGATGTTCTGGATGTTGGAGCTTTCTCACATGATCCAGCAGATGGATGTGATCTGTAAAAAAAAAACATATTGGTTTGCAGCTCCTATTGATGCCAGGTTTCTGAGGAACTTGGCAACACTCTTGTATCTTTAGCTGCCATGTTTTCATACACCTGTGTGTGGGTTGGGATGTGTTGTTGAGGTTTCTAAATTAGATTCTAATCTGATCTGGTGGTGTGATTAGATATGTAAAGTTATGATTTATGACAGACTGTAAAAATAAATACTGTAGTAACTCATGTGTAACACAGGGTGACGGTGCAGCTGGAGCACACTGCTCTCTCAGGGAGAAACTGCTTGTCAGCTTCATTAATATGCTCCATGTTGACTATATTTGGTTAAAGTGGGCATGTTCAGGGCAGATGGGAGGTGGGAAACCATGCACACAGTTTCAGGTGATGTACTAGGTATGTTTGTTACACGTGTGCATGTGCAGTTTTTATAAATCACAACATTAACATTATTGGTATACTTTTGTATGTACTACATATGGCCATATGTAGTGGCGTTTACATACATAATGTAATATAAATGAGACTGCATATCATCATCATCATTTTCACTCATCTGACATGTTACTCACTATTTCTGAAGAAAAAGAATACATGTTCTCACAGCATTGTTGCATCTTAAAGAATACGAAGCATCAGCACTTCAATCAGTGCACAGAGTGCACACTATCAAAATGTGCACTCACAGAGGAAGAGAAGAATAGAAGAAGAGTGAGATGACCTTGTTAATGAACCATTATCAGTGACTGAACAGGTAGAATCCTCTGCAACTTCTAGCACTGCGACCAGTATCAAGGTGTAACTCGACCGTTCAGACCACTGCAACTGTTGCTGCAACAGTTCAGTTGGTCCTAGAATCTTCGGTATGGACAGAACTTGAAATGTTCTGTGCGTTAATCTCAAAATGGAAAACAGGTTTGTATTAGACAGTGATCACAATGATGTGAGAAGTCAGTTTTTCTACTTCACTGTCAGAGAGTAAGAGGGCTTTCATACCGAAAAGTCAGAATCAAGGTCCGGACCAAGGTTCTTGTGATGGTTGTATGCATTTGCTCCATTTGGATCTGGTTGCACACTGAATTAAATACCAGCAGACCAAATGATTCATTGACATTCTGTCCTCATTACTTGTATGTATGCTGCGTCTCCCTGCACTGGACATTAATTGGCTGCAAGTAGGTGTGTGTAGGATGTAGTCACAGCACCAATGTGCTCAAATTAGCTGGGTGTTTTTACCACTTAGCAAGGAAGGAAAATGAATAAATGCATGGTGACAACTCTATTATGGCAGTACTAACAGCAGCAGCAACATCATGCCACAAATAACAAACTTTCGATATATCCTGATCCTGAGGTTCTAATTCCTGATCCTAGTGGACGCCTGGTTCTGCTCCTGCAGGATCCTGAGGAGACATTTGGAACTTGCAAGGACAGTGGGTCCCTGAGGACCACGGATGGACACCACCATCCTACATTTTAATTGCACCTTGACATGGACTGGATTTCAAGCAAATATAAAACCAGTGATCATCCCAGAAAATGTGCTGACTGTCAGTGCACAACCCTACATTAGTTTGTGCTAGCATGGGCTAGTGTTAGCTAGCCTGTGCTAACCTGTGAGGCAATGTATTTCTCCAGAGGACTTTCCACTTGGCCGATTCCCAGCATGGCTGTGTTGCGTTGGTGCACTGCTGGTAAGTCTTCACTCAGCAGTAATTTCCCTTTGAAGTTATGGACGACACACACCACCTACACACACACAGAGCAAATATGAAACGCATAAATTCAAAGGGCTGAGACACTGAGTAGAGCACATATGTAGGTCACATTGTGTGTGTGTGTGTGTGTGGACTTTCTCCTGATGCTTCTTCAGCTCAGATGCTACATTAGCTTTGGTTGGCTCAACATGAAAGAACTAATTAAACACATCAGCACATTTCAAGATGGAATCGAGAAACAAGTTCAACTGCTGAACACATGTAGTTCTGTTTTATATGCATATGTCTCATGTGGTATAAGGGTGCTGTTTGCTCTTGTTCTGTTTGTTGTTTTAAGGTCTCAGCAAATTTTTTTCATGAATTAGACATTTTGACTGAACCATTAAACCATCTATCTATAACTTTGAGTCTCACCAGGAAAGTTGCAATGGCAGTGCCGATGATGAAACCAGCGATGACGTCGGACCAGTGGTTGCGGTACTCAGCTACTCGGTTCAGTCCGGTGAGGAAGGACAGACACATGAACCCGAGCGACAACACTGGCTTTGCCAATCGAGTTCCCTTTGCCTGCACTGTGCACGTCACGTACATCTGCAAGGGTGATTCATTGTTTGCTTTGAGAACGAGACTGACAAGGATGTTCTCAGATTAACTCAATCCACATGAATCTCATTCAAACATATGAATCGACTCATGTCGATTGCTCATCTGTTCGTACTCATCTGGAGAATCAAACATTTGCATTTGTGACCTGGAGTGAGTGTGTGAAGATAAAGATGGGTGATGGTGTTTGTATGTAGACATTTGACGTGAATGTTCACACCAGAAGCAGGTTGGTGCTCAGGTTCAATCACCGTATGATGCTTGTGGAACATTGAAGGTTGAGGACAGGAGGTAAGACAGCATGTGTCTACAGACAGGAGTCCATCAGAACCAGTCAACTAACGGTTCTGCTTCTGGTCTTAAAGTTGAGTACAAGTACAAATACACACAGGTGAGATCTGAACAATGGTCAGGTCAGTTGTGCGGTTCTGGTTCTCCATGATATGATATGAACTGACATTAGTCAGTTTCACTGTGTCACATGATGTTACGGCCGTAGCGTATGTGTATTTAGAGTTTCTGTTGTGTTCCTCTCTCTCTCCCCGCTCCTCTCCTGCCCCCCTGGCTCCTCCTCCTTCCTTCGGATGGTGCGGCACCTCTCCCACCAGTCTGTTCCTGCTTGGACCCTCCCATTGTCTCTGATTGGTGCAGCACCTAACCGGTTGGCAGCTCCACACACCTGCTGCACATCTGCTTGATTTCTGCTGCTATCTAAGCCACGATCTTCAGTCAGTTGGGGCAGCTGTTGATCTATGAGTGTTTGCCCATGCGCTTTATGATAAGTGCTCATAGATTTAGTAGTTCCCTGTGTTAGGGGTTTTCTTTTTGCTAACTGTGTTAAAAAATTTAGATACTGCCTGAGAGTGGCCAGGTTTTAGTTAGTATTTTCACTTTCAAGTAGGACATTTAATGTGTAGTTTCACAAAGTGCAGGGGTGCTGGTTACTGTAATTTGGTTTTGAGTTAGTTAGCCTTTGTTTCCCTTTTCTTTTTTTGACATGGTTTAGCTCCTAGAGAGTCGTCTTTATGTTTTATTCACCAGCAGCACACACCGACCCTTTATCTCAGTTGGTTTTGTATTTTATTGTCACAATTACCCTTTTCTAAAAAAATTGCAAGGCAATAAACTTACATGCCATTGCACATCAGGCTTCTTTTTTGTCCCTTTTTTTGACATAAGTCAATCCATGATGTGTGTGGGGGATGCAAACTGGATGTATTCATTGACGGCACTGGGCACTGCACTTGGGCACTGCACTTGGGCACTGCATGTGATATCCTATTCATCAATTACTGTGTCGTGATTAGTAGATTCACTTGTCCTGGATATATATATATATATATATATATATATATATATATATATATATATATATATATATATATATATATATATATATATATATATTAGTGTGTGTGTATATGTGTATGTACATTTGTTGGCCTCCCTCCCATGTAAATGAATCACCCACACCTGTCACCCTGGTAACACCACTGTTTGAACCCATTTCTCAGATGATGTCAGCGCTTCCAGCAGTAGTGCGATTTCAATCTGACAGTTTTCTATTGTGACATCAGTTGTAATATCGGAGATGTTTGCAATATTAAGTTGTTTTTAGATATTGAAGGATTATTATTATATAATATTAACACCGACTGAACCTGACACCTGGATTTGTTGCTAAATTCATTTATCAACCATCCAAAGAAGAAATTACAATTTAACACGTGAAGCAGAGGTGGGGAACTCACCGCCAGGTAGAATGCTGCATAGACACTAAGAGCTGCCTCCTTGGATGGAAAGGTTTTGCGGGCACGCACGATGTCGTCCTGATTTCCTGTGCAGGCCTCGTGGTGGCTGATGTACCGGAGGGACTGCTGGCAGCCCAGTGCCGTGTAGTTTGGCTTACACACTGTCAGGAAATGTGGTGCCAGGTTTCCTGTCACCACCTGGCCCGCATTGACAAAGATGTCCACAGTGAAGAGTCCAAATGTGTAGACCCCTAAGGAGAAGAAGCAGACGGATCCATCCACATTCCCTTGGCCTTCAGACTAATTACCATATTTTGCAGCCTTTTATTTATTTAGACTTCTGTTCTAAATCTGCTCAGCACTTGTTCTGCATTAGATTCTATTTTAATGTAGCAGACACCCTGCGTGGTATCATTTCTCCACATTCCTTTCTCACCACTTGTAAATCAGCCCATCTGAGGTCACACCAGCATGACCCCTGCTGACTTCTCCTCAACACAGAACCTCCTTGTCAAGATGGCACCAATCTTGAACGGGCCTCCTTCCTCTAAGTTCACTCTCTGGGCATCAAACCATAACGATGTCACTGCTGACATTAGACAAACACCTTGCAGGTAGAAGAGTCTTCCTCCCTTCCACAGTTTATGACTCCAAAGACCCACATCTCAAACCCCCCCACTCTCTTCTTTTCATGCATTCCTGAGCAGGACTGATACTGAGACTCCTTTGTTTCATTTGTAACCTAACAAATGTATTAAACATGTGTCTCATGGTAATGTTATATACTCATACATACGAACATTACTCGTTTACTACCAGTTTACCCGAGGTCGATATTAGAATCATGGACGTTTTGATGTTTGCTGTTTTGATGTTTGCAATGTCCCCTTTTCTGATGACGTACTCTAATGTCTTGCTACAGACTTCATCAGTGTGAAATGTGTAATGCCAATACGTCTTTTTTCGATGTTCTTTCTTCTAGAATGTTCATTCTAGTATCCTGAACCATTTAATATCGTTAGATAAGTAATGATGCTTAGCTTTAATAGGATATCTAGTCTTTCACGTCATGATACATTCTGTGCCAGTAGTTAACAAGAGTTCACACATTGGGTCATGGTGTTTGGAGAATGTTGACACAAAAGATTAATTGTTGGCTCCAAACCACAGATGCGTGTCTCCTGGGGGCTGGTAGAGGCACCGAGCCCACCAGTCGTAAATTACCGCTAGTATCTCCTCCTCTAACTTGTTACTCAAGGTGTGATTGGACATTAACCTGACCAATTCATGAATAGTGATGAGTTATCTGAAACCAACTCTTCCCATGATAAAAGGGCAACACACCCTTTGTCCTATGAGCAGTCATTTACAGAGCAGAGCATTTTTCCTTGAGCACTCCTTTTTATTTTACCAGAGTTCTGTACCCACGCTCCTACAGAATTCTCCAAGTTTGTGCCGCACGTTCATTCAGCTTAGCCTTTGTTTTCTTTCTTTGAAACCAAATTGTGCCTCTTAAGCTTGAGTATTAGTGCCTAGATTTAAACCAAGTTTACACTTTTATTTTGGAGACTACAACTCGCAAACCGCTTTGTTGTAGCAAATCCTTTTCTTTTCATTTTTACGAGATTTAGATTCTTGTTTAGAGGATCACAAACGCCTAGACAACATTTCAATCCTCTCCATAAACCAAGAATGATTTTTGTGAGATCGTTACCAGAACTTTTGACCCAAACTCTGAACCACCTGCAGTCAAAACTGCATCTGAAGCCTCCAGCGCCATCGGCCAATCACCAGCCAAGGAACCGCTGGCAAGTTGCACTAAGTCGCTGATCAGGAAGCGCCATCGGCAAGACCAAACATCTGGAGAACATGACGCCGTTCAAGGACAACCCACTTTGGAGACGTCACATGCAGAATCCAGCATCACTGCGTCCCAGCCTCAGCTCCTGAAGTCAAGTAGGCTGTTACATCTCTGAGCTGCTCATAAGAGGTGATGTCAAAAGTCCAGTAACTGACACATGCACGCACACACACACTGCTCATCAGCAGCGATTCTCACGTACGTAGGTTAGTCATTAGTTCAGTTAAGGGGATTTATAATTGATCAATAACTTTCTCCTATCACCATCACCCAGAATTTGTATTCTTTTACGATCTGGGTCTTTGTACATTTGTACATTCACCTCGAAACAAGCAATTGATTTGCAACTGTTCATCTCATAGAAAGATGAGTGTTGGTTTAACAGTTTGCTGGTGTGATTGTTGCTGTGTGTAGAAGCCCTCACGTTCTTCTTCATTCTGTTTCACCTGCTGACTTGACGAATGTGCAATGCACAAAAAAAAATTGTTTGGTTAGAATTTGCATTTTGTAACGTTGGCTATAGGAATGACTGAACCCAGATGCAGACAAAAACAAAACTCACTTTATTAATAATTTTGGCAAACAAAGGCTATGCTCAAAAGAACGATGATTGAGATTCTAGACCTCCACATCCAGCAGGTTCACCTCTAAGATCGTCTGAGACCAGCCACTCAGACATCTGCTGAAACAACTGGATTGCATAACCAAACAATTTCTGCACAAACTGTCAGAAACCGTCTCAGGGAAGCTCAATTGCATGCTCGTTGTCCTAATCGGGGTCTTAAACTGACTCCAGATCGTCGCCATAACAGACTTGAGTGGGCCAATGCTCACATCCGATGGCGTCTGGCACGTTGGAGAGGTGTTCTCTTCATGGATGAATCTTGGTTTACATTGTTCAGGGCAGATGGCAGACAGCGTGTGTGGCGTTGTGTGGGTGAGCGCATGGCTGATGTCAATGTTGTGGATCGAGTGGCCCATGGTAGTGGTGGGGTTATGGTATGGGCAGGCATCTATGATGGACGAAGAACACAGGTGCATTTTATTGATGGCATTTTCAATGCACAGAACATCATGAACATCACCTCATGTTTCTGCAAGATAATGCACGGCCCCATGTTGCAAGGATCTGTACATAATTCTTGGAAGCTGAAAATGTCCCAGTTCTTGCATGGCCAGCATACTCACCGGACATGTCACCCATTGAGCATGTTTGTGCTTGACCGGCGTATACGACAACGTGTACCAGTTCCCACTAATATCCAGCAACTTCGCACAGCTAATGAAGAGGAGTGGACTAACATTCCACAGGCCAAAATTGACAATCTGATGTGAACTCTATGTGAAGATGTGTTGCACTGCATGAGGCAAATGGTGGTCACACCAGATACTGACTGGGTCTGAGTCCCCAGACTCCCAATAAAGCAAAAAAAAAAATGCACATTTCAGGGTGGCCTTTTATTGTGGACAGTATAGGTTACACCTGTGCACGAATCTTTTTTTTTTATCATATATATTTATTATTTCACACTTAGACAGTTCTGTTGGGTGGGGTTACAGTAGTTCCCTGGTATATCGAACATACCTATAAAGTACAGAGTAATTCACACACATTATATTAATTAGTCACAGCTATACAATTGTCTCAATTCTTACCCAGTTGTTCCTATAAGCTTGTGGTAAAAAAAAATGTTCCCATAGCTCTCTCTTATCCTCGCTGTCACTGACTCTCGCTAACATTTGTTCATATGATGCAATTTCTGCCATTTTTTCAATCTACTTTTTATAGTCCGGTGGGGATGTACTCTTCCATAACCTGAGGATAATCCGGGCTACTGTAACCGTCCCGACCTTTGACTGCAAAATATTGTTTTGACACTCCCATTACGCGTGTGCGTTGCGTCTCAGATCCGGCACGGCGCCGGATCAAATACGTTTCCATTCTAATCAATGTGTCCATTTACACCGACTGCGTTGCGTTGCGTCTCCGATCCGTCCCAGCTCCGTCAGTCTGGAGCGCTGCGTCGCAAATACGCAGAGGTTCTATTTCTGACGGATGCCGGAGCTGAGACGCATAAATCTCGCACAAAATCCATCGAGCGGGGCAGGAAGTCCAACACAGAAACAAAATAAATATCCGGTTACCTTTCACAATAAAACGCCCGACGTTGACGCCAGATCGTATTTCACACTATTTCATCAGTACTTTCAACACAGTACATTTATTGAGAGTATTTATTTATGAACGAGCTACTTCCCCATGGTAAAAGCACAAAACACCGAAAAAAAGTCAAACACAAGCAAGTCCGACTCTCCTCTGTGTTTCCCACCCGGAGACACTTGTGTTTCTTCCTGGATTTATCACACATACATGAAGTTTCGCGCAACTATACGTGTTTTCACCGCTGGAACTTGTCGGTCACGTGACTGTCGGACCGGAGCCGCGACGCAGTAGAAACGCATCCGGTGTAAATGGACGGAGCGCGCTGACGGAGCAAAGACGGATCGGAGACGCAACGCAACGCACACGCAGCCGGTGTAAATCCAGGGTAATGGAGAGAGCGCACATCCCTGGCGGTTTCCTCGTGAGAGACTAAAAAAGTCTGATAGAATGCCATTTGTAAAAACAGCTGCTCTCGGTTTGGAATATAGGATTTTTATCCATCGACAG